>PVIW01003640.1:0-160129 GCA_004026585.1 Noctilio leporinus | reverse complement strand
CTGATGTTTCAGGTGCCCCTGTTTCATTTTGTGGTCTTTCTGGGGATTCTTCCTTTCCTTTTGGTGATGGACTGATTCTTTTTTTCCCCATTTTGTGTGTCTGCTGTTGCTTGCTTTTTATTTTTTTGCTTTTTCCTTGGGTTAACCTGCTTTGCTTCCTTGCCTTAGTTGAGCACCCTTCTGTGATAGTAGATTTGTGGAGTTCAATGTTGCATTCTCCCAGATTTTCTCCACTTGTTATTCTTGGTGTGTCCTTTATTTGGGCTGTCTGCTTGTATTCTGGACCTGTGGGCTATCCTTTTAAGGTAGAAATTCTTCTACAGCCCCCTCAGCTTCTATCTCATTTGCTGCTTCTTCAGCCTTTTTGCTGTTGCGGGAGCGAACAGGCTAAGACGCATCCAGCATCACCCAATGTCAGCTGCGCCTCCCCTCCTCCTTTTTCTGGCAGGACCCTGCTTAGCATGTGGGATCGCAGAAGTGTGGGTGTGTTCAAGGGGTGGGGCTGTAGAAAAGGAAAGGAGCCTCCAGCAGCTTCAGGAGGCCCTGCCTGGCTTCAGGTGCCCCCTCGTATTATTAGATTTTAATTTGCAAGACCTAAGTTTTAAGTTTTAATTCCACTGCTTTTTTGGTGTATATTTGGAACAAATCACCTGCCCTTTCTGAACTAATTTTTCCTCTAATAACAACAACAACAGCAATAAAACATTTCACAGAGTCCTTTTAGGCATTGACTGAGTTAAGAGGGCTTTGAGCATTGAAAATTATTCTATAGTTATTAAAGCTAGATTTTCCTAGAAGAAATGTCTTTCAGACTTTTAAAAGAGAAATCCAGTCATCTATTTTATAGGAGATGTCAGCTGCACACAGAAAACAACATTAAAACAATATGTATATTTCTGTTCAGATCTGTTCAAGAATTCCATGTCACATTTTTTTTTCAGCTGCTAATAATGAATATTTCTGCCAAATATGTAATAATGATAATCCTATCTCTAAACCTTTCCTGGCAGCCACTTTTGCACTACATCAGCACATCAGCATAGAGCCAAATAGAGCATATATCTGTGTGATACCAGTATATTTTATCCCAGACTTCCCTATTTTCCCTGATCTGTCTAATATTACTTAGAGATAATTTTATTTTTTTAAGTAAACTTCATTTTTTAGAACAGTTTTACATATACAGAAAACTTGTGAAGAGGGTTCTGAGAGTTTCCATATACCCACTACCCAGTTTCCTCTGTTATAAACTTTCATTATCAGTATGGTATATTTGTTGCAATTTGTGAGCTAATATTGAAACAATAATATTAACTACAATTCATAATTTAGTTTTTCTTTTTTTTCACTTAATTTTTTTTTGTTCCAGGATTTATCCAGAATGCTACATTATATTTAATTGTCATATCTACCTAGGCTTTTCTTAGCTGTGATAGTTTTTTAGACCTTCCTGGTTTTTGAGGACCTTGACAATTTTGGGGAGTCCTGGTCAGGTATTTTGTGGAATGTCCCCTTAATGGGAATTTTTTGGATTTTTTTGCCACGGTTATGCTGGAATTATTGGTTTGGGAGAGACCACCAAAGTAAAAGTACCATTTTCATAACATCACTTATCATTATTACTATTGACTTTGATCACCTGGCTGAGGTTGAGTTTGTCAGATTTCTGCACTGTGAAGTTATTTTTTATTCCCCCTCTTTATGTTATACTATTCTGATGAAAGGCACTAAATGGAGGCTACACAGCTGTATTGAAGGACAGGGGGTTAATGCTTTACCTCCTTGAGGGTGAAGTATCTACAAAAATTATTTGGAATTCTTCTATATGGGAGATACTTCCCTTCCACTTCATTTATTTACTTGATCAATTATTTTGATCCATGTAGACTCATGGACATTTATTTCATACTTTAGGAAGGAGCAAAAGTAGATTTACAGTTGTGAGTATAAGAAACACAGTTTATTTTTATATTATTATTTATTGGTTATCATATTATTTTCCATATGAACAACTGTGAAGCTACTTTTACCCCACCCTGTATTTTCATTTGGTTATTTTCCCCAAATTGTTCCAGCATTGGACATTGGGAGCCCTTTTGGTTGGCTCCTATATTCCTTAGTAATATAGGAATTTTGTGGATTTTGTGGAGGGATTTTGTGGAGGGGAAAGGGTTGGTTTGGTTTCTGGACAATTTCTGTCACTATGAAATACTTAAGGCATATCTTATATATTTCCTGCATGAACTATGAAGCCATTTCTCCAAGAAATCTTGGCTTCTTTTATTGGAGAATGGAATTAGAAACCATGTTCTGGGTACCAGGTCTGCTCATTGCTACTGAAGCGTTGGTGCTTCTGGGACCTTTAAGGTGAGAGAGCAAGGAAATATATGTATATATATTTACTCATGTACTCATACATATCTAAAATATTTCAGTATGTAACCATTTGTATCTATATTAATCTAAGCATGAGTTCATACTGATGTCTCTAACTCTAATCCATTATTACATGGATCACTATGGCCTCCTTCCCTTACTTATCTGCAAACTTTCACTTTAACAGTGAAAACCTGTCTCTCACCATCTGCCATCCATTTACTTAATTGTTCAATATATACATATATTCGTTTCAGAATTATTAAACAATCCCCCTGTGTGAACTTTACTGTATACAGTTTCTTATGTATAGTTGCTTTTGCCTTTTAGCCTTTACAAACTTTGCTCATTCATTCATTTCCCTAAATGATTTATTTCAGGACCCTTTTCCCTACCTCCCTTAGTGAGGTTGTTTCATACATTGTAATGTAGTTAGACTCTTTTGTCATAGTTAACATTCCTCCCCGGTACCCTCCAACTTCCTAAATGATTTCTTAAATAATTACGTAAATTAAGTTGCATACTCTTTGAGCTTAAAGTTCCATAGGTTTGGACAGATGCCGAGTGCTATATACCCACAATTACAAAATCACACAGAATAACTTGACCACTCTAAAATATCCCTTATACTTCATGTATTTGGCCCTCCCTCTACTATATCCCTGAACGCCTGGCTACTACTGATCGTTTTACTAACTCTATAATGTTGCCTCTACCAGAATGTTATGTAGTTGGAATTATACAGTATATAGCTCTTTTAGACTGGTTTCTTTTACATGGTTATGTGCATTTAAGATTCATCCATGTTGTACTATATCTTGATGGGACGTTTTTTATTATGGCTGAATAAAATTCCTTAAATGGATGTACCACAGTTTCTTTATCCATTCACCTGTTAAAGAATATCTTGGTTGCTTCCAGTTTCTGGTGATTATTATTTTTTTAATGTTATAAGCATTCATAAACAATCCAGGTTTAGTACATTTCCATCAACTGAAAAACTTCCTTTGAACTACTTGCAGTCAATCCCTGCTCTCTTCCTAGACCCTGGCAATTTAGCCTTTTAAGAGTTATTTGTACATGTAATCATCTTAGTCTAGTGTATCTGTCTTCTTTTATTTAGTATTGCGTGTTTTAGGTTCATCCTTATTGTGCTGTTGCTCATCTCCAATCTTGACTGTCTAGGCTGAGGAGTAATATCTCTTTGGGGTATGAATTAATAGTCATCACATATCATTTCACAACAGTTTCTAGGAGGAGCACCAAAACTGATGTTGAAATTATAGAAAGAATTGGCAAATAGATAGATGATACTAAAACCCTGTGTGGGTAACTGGAAAATAACATGGGGAAGGCAAAGAATATTTTTCTGAATGAGGATTTAGATAGATAGATAATAGACAGACAGACAGACAGATAGATAGAGCTTCTTTGTTCTATACCAAAACAGCAATCACCTCTTCAGCGTAAAATGTGTCACTCATCAATGACCTCCATCAATGAATAACTAAAACATTTAGAATGGTATTTGCTCTTTGTATTCTGTGCTAACAGGAAAAACACAGAAGGAGAAGATTGGACTTTACACTTGGCCAATTTGAAGTTACTTGGGGGAACTTAAATGTTATGAACATACAGTATTATCCAATTTTAATCTTTTTGCAGATGTACTATTAGTTCTTGATCATTCAAAGTGATTAAATTTTGATCTTTTAGAAACTTTCTTTTCCCTTAAACAAGATATGTCATGGAAATAGCAACAAATGTAAAACGTGTGGGCATTTATAATTTCCCAAAATAGTCAGAACTTAAGTTCTGTTCCTATTTTTGGTCATGATGGGTGCATTAGGAAGACAGCATGAAAGGAATGTTCAGATTAAGAGGAATAGCTAGAAAGGAGTTCCCCATATTTTCAGTCTCAGCCTATATTTTACTGGGCTTGTGCCTTACAGTGAAAGACAAAGAGTAAGATATATTTAGAAATGGAGAGGAACCTGCAGGTGAGAAGATGAGAGCTTCCATAGGATTCTTATGTAGAATATAATATATATGTGTACAACTGTGTGCATTTGTGGGAGTACACACAATTTTTTTTTCATTCTACAAGTCTTGAGGGTGTTAAATGTCTTGAAAGTTGGACTTGAGTAACCAACTGTAATGCCTATTCTTCTCCATTTAATACTAAAGAAATTCTATTTAACTTAGGCTCAGAAAAGCCATTTGCTTTGTCTCTTCCACCCCCATCCCCATACTCTTTGTGCCCATGACTAGTTGATTGTGTCTTCCCAAATGGCTTACCTGGACAGGTGTATGTGTGGCCAGGGCAGGTAAGGGGCTGAAGTGAGATAGATTGGGCATTTATTATGTAACAAGTGCCTGCCTCTCCTTCCCACCCTAGAGCCATGTTTCTGACATGTAAAATGTATTGGCTTTTATTCTGATTTCCCAGACACAACTTGAAAGTGTCAATATAAAAGCCTGTCCTCTTTTTCAAGATGTCTAGCAGGTTACCTGAGGAAGCCAAAAATAAAACCAACCTACCGAGGGACTTTAGATTCTCAATTTGGTTTTAAATTCTCTTTTAAATAATAAAGCATTAGAAAATCTTTTAGATCAGCATATTAATTTTTTCCAGTGAGAAAACTGAAATCAGAGAGGCTGAGAGTTTTTGCCAGGTCTCACAGCTGGTCCCCATCCAGCTGGGACTTGAATTTGCTTCCCTGGCCTTACAGAACATTCTTTCCACTCAGCTGTGCTGCCTCCTCGATAGATACTAGCAGAGCTTTCTGGGGAAAAAAAAAAAAAAGGATCTTACATTTTTATAACGGCTATTTTAAAAACATTTAAGTATTGTGCAATGTTATAAGTTAGATTTTGTACAGAAACATTATTTATTTATTGTTTTAAGAAAGCCACACCCTGGCTGGTGTGGCTCAGTGGATTGAGTACTGGCCTGCAAATTGAAAGGTTGCTGGTTTGAATCTAAGTCAGGGCATGTGCCGAGGTTGAGGGCCAGGTCCATAATTTGGGGGCATGTGAGAGGCAACTGCTAGATGTTTCTCTCCCTTTCTTTCTGCCTCCCTTCCTCTCACTCTAAAATAAATTAAAAAAATATTTTTAAAAATACCCATTCTGTTTTTTTAATCTTCATCCAAAGATATGTTTATTGATTTTAGAGAGCGAGGAAGGGGGAGAGGAAACATCTATGTGAGATGGCAATTTAGGTGTTTGACCTGATGGGAACTGAATGCACAACCTTTTGGTGTATAGGACAACACTCCAACCAACTGAGCCACTTGGCCAATGCAAACTATCATTTCTTATTAGTTTATTTTTATCCTCATTTTAGACATCAGAAAAATGAAGGGGTGAGTTGCAGCAATTCTCATGTCTCAAAAATATACCCAAGTCAACTCAATACAAGTTTTGACAGAGGAATGTGGCTCAAACAAGAACTGTTGCTGCCTATTCCTATTGAGCCCAAGAGCATAGCATCCCTTCTGACAATTGCAGTTTGACTGCCCCACCCCCACCCACAAATAAAACTAAAATTTGGGCTGTCAAAGGCATTCATAGCAACTAAAACTGCCTGACACTAACACCCTGCTTTGATCAGTCAGTCAAATCAAAGTGCATTTATTAAGCATCTGTGCAAGGCTCCCTGCAGGGCCTTCTCTTTGTGTCTCTGGCATTCACACTTGCCTGCTTCACTTCTGTGGCTCTTCACCCCTGCCCAAGCAATGCCCCATTGCACATGCATCTCGCAACCCACCGGTGCTATTCTTATGGCACCCAGAGCAGGCACCCTTTCTGGGTTCTCCACAGATGTTATTCAAAGTTCAGGAGTGAACTGGCTTCACTGTAGAATCCATGCCCCCATCCCAGCTTTCACAGGATTCAGTGGGAGAAGCACTCTAGCCAGTAGTCAGGGGTTACAAGTCTGAAATTTCAGTGTCCTCTTTCTTTCAGGATGCAGAGTGAAAACATTTAGAAGGGTTTTTAGGAAAGTAATTTACAACCAGTAATTGGAAGAGCTGACGGGTTTTGCTGGCAGTGTCTCAGATTACAGGTTTGTGATTTGCCTAAAAATAAATCATTTATTTTAGGCTTAAACTTTAGAGAGAATAAAAATAAGGTCTTAGAATTATTTTCCTCAAGTTTTTCATGACATTCTTTACATCAGGAAGGAAGATGTGAGAAGGCAAAATGGAGTGTCTAGAGAAAAGGGGAATATGACACTGTTCTCCCTGGACTCATTTATGAGCTTATATTTTCCTAGCCATACACACTGATTCCATTTTATGACTCACTCAGACAATTGAGTGTGTTTAAAACGACATTAAATTCTTTTCTCAGTGCTTAGGTCAAATATACATACTATGTATGTATACAGTTGGAAAATTTTCCTCACAGATCAAGCTTAAGGTGTGGATGTTGTATTTGTGTCCTCGTTGCCATGGTGACTTGCAAAGGTTAAAGCCAAACCTCAGAAAACAGTAGCTGTGCAATAAAATGTCATAAAAATGTGTGTGCTTACTAAAGTATTATCCTTAGATATGGATTAAAAAATCTTAGGCCCACTCTCTTAAAAATAATTTCCATTACTAGTATGTAGGTTATTAATTAAAAATAATATTTTCCAAACAACCTTTTTCAACTCCTTTTCTCTCTAATCTGTAACCTAATGGCCATTTATCTCAAAAGACAGTTTATGTAAATAATAAGAAATGCTTTATTTTTTATATGGATGAGACATGCCAGTGAGAATAAAGTTTAATGAAGATTTTTGTCCTACTGAAACACAGTTTAAAAAAAAATTCAAATCTCCCCTTTAAATCTATTAAATAATATAATAAAATATTTTTTCCAGTTTGTTTAAGAACTGGGTAAATAAATTTGGGCAACCCTGGGCAGTACCAAGCTGTTAAACATTTACTGGCTGTTAGAATTCAAACTTTTCTTTTTGTTGGCCAATGGCCCTTGGGGTCTCTAACTAACCTTTTTTACTTCCTCATATATACTTTACCCTGTAAGATGAATTATAAGGCTTTATCCTCCAAAGTAACACTAAATAGCAATAGAGAATGTAATTCCATAAGACCTAGGACAATCTTAGCATTGGATAAAACATAACAAATCTCATATCCACATGTCTTTCTACTTACATTCCAAAGTGAGAAGGAAGGATGGGTAGAAATCCTTCAGATTTTCCTGTCCTTGTTGCTCACTTCATAAGAATACCAAAAATAGGATGAACACATCTCCCAATCTGTGATCCCTGGCTTACTTTTTTTAAAGATTTTATTTATTATTATTTTTAGAGAGAGGGGTAGGGAGAAAGGCAGACACACACACACACACACACACACATCAATGTATGGTTGTATATCACCTGCCTGCAGCTACAGACCTGGCTAGAGACCTAGTTTGCAACCTGGTTATGTGCCCTGGCAGGGGAATCGAACCAGCAACCTTTGGGTTCGCAGGCCAGCACCTTATCCACTGTGCCATCAGCCAGGGCTTCCTGGCTTAATTTTTAACCTTTAACCTAGCACCTACATTCTCTATAACCTTTTATTTATTTCAAGATATTTCCATGTAGGAAGTATAAAAAAATAAAATTCTAGCAATATATTTATGCATTTATTTCCTACCTTGATACCATCTCATAGTTAATACCTAAAAATCAAAAATATTTCTAATTTAATAATCTGGCCCTTCTTCTGCCATCTGGTGGAGAAACTAAGTAATATGCCAAAAATTTCTTCACTGAACCCATAAGTGCATCATCAGTCAGATGTTTATGGGGCTATTCTTATTCTTTATTATTTTATTCAAATAGTACTTACATAGTCATTTGGTACCATAAAATGCCATACTGTTTGGATTAGCCAAACTCAGTCCCTCTCCCTGGAGGGGATGTGAAGTATTATGTAATTAAAAGCTCTACCACAGCTCAGTTATTTTTCAATGATAAATTTAACATATAGAACAAGGCAGGGACTCTTTAAGACTATAAGGCTACCACTTAGCTCATTAGCAGTAATTTACTTTATATATAGGATTCCCATGGTTTTCTGGACATTTTAAAGAGAGAGAGAGAGAAGAGGAGAGGAAAAACTATGCCTTACAAAAAAATAAAATTTTGGAAACATTTTTCAATAAGATCTCTATAAAAGAAAAAATAACATTCCTGTGAGCTGTCTCCATTTTTATCCATTCCTAATTCACAGGCTATGGAGAAAAGGAATGTGATAATAAGGATGTGATAGTAATTATACTAACTGCCACAGATTTGAGGAGAGTGACAGCTTCCTCAAATTAGCTTGAACAAAATGACACTACAGCCTCTTAGGAGTTGGCTCATGTATAATCAAATCTGAGTTCCGTTCTTCTCGCCAAAATCCAGAGAAGAGGCAGCCATAAATCATGGAGGAAATGTGGCTCTTTATGCCAGTGGATTCTGGACAGAGTACCTAAGATGGAAGAACCATACTGTTTTATGTTCAAAGGGCCTATTGGCTTGGTCTCTTGCCATATGCTCTTTGTTGTTAAGGACATTGAAACTTTAGAAAGTCCCTTTATCACTACCATGGCAGAGAGAAAAAGTAGTGCTGATAGAACCAATGTGCTTAAGCCAGATGGGGCCCTAGAAGGGAATGTGGAGCCCCCATAAACCCCAATCCTACTTCTTGCCTCTTCTCTAAACCTGGGCTAAACAGCCTGTCAGAAATTATCCTCAAGCTAAGAGGCATCAGATGGTCCATTTTGAACATCTCTGATTATAATCATCCATGCGTATATTTTGAATAGACATGGGATATGCAATACTTTTTTTTTTTTTTAATTTTATTGTTGTATTACATCCATCCCTTTTTTGCTCCCCTCTGTCCCCCTCCCCACCCACCCTTTCCCCCCAAAGTCAAACAAAATAAAACTTTATGTAGTCCAAATGTAGGCTTTAAAAATATACCTTCTGGGGTCTTTGTAGCTGCATTGTCAATATTTCCCCACATATTCTGATCTGCTGAGGCACCTGAAAGATTAGTTTCACAATTAACTACCGTGAACTCTTTCCCCCACTGGAGTGCCTAGGTGATTCAGGATCTATGGAAAAGGAACTGGCTATCACCAGGACCCAGTGCAGGTTCCCAAAGATTAAACTACACCAGTCTAATCGCATGTTTTATTAAAATAGCTTCTACAGTGCAAGTGCAGTGTATTAGACGACAACAAAGCACCCTGAAACATTCCTTGTGACAAAAACAAAGGAGAAAAATCAGCTCCAAATACATTGGAATTAAGACACACAAAAAGAGAAGCCCTGGCTGGTGGCACAGTGGATAAGGTGCTGGCCTGCGAACCCAAAGGTCGCTGGTTTGATTCCCAGCTAGGGCAGCATAACCAGGTTGCAAGCCGGGTCTCCGGTCAGGTCCATAGCTGGAGGCGGGTGAAAGGCAACCATACATTGATATCTTCCTCCCTCTCTACCTCTCTCCCTTCTCCTCTCTCTGAAAAAAAAAAAAATAAATAAAATCTTAAAAAATAAAGACACACAAAGAGAGATGTGCCAAAAGAACGGTTTTTCTGGAAGAAAGCTAAGGTACTCTGTGTTCCTTACATTTTAAATGCAAGTTTAAAAATATATAGAAGCTATGCCTTTTGAGGTTTTCCCAATAAACATTTAAACAGAGTAAACTCTAGATGCCAGACTGTGTGTGGGATTTAGGACAGCAACATGAAAGATGTGGAAAGCCTGGCATCTGAGAGCCCAGAGTTGGGCTCATTAATTATACTGATGCTAGAAAGCTCAGAAAACTAGAGATGGGACCAAAGAATTAGGAGCAAAAACCATGGAGTCATTTATTGGACTGAATTTAGCAGAGATATATGCTAAATTGAACTAAGGATAAAAAAATATAATAATATAGCAATGCCATTGTAGAATAGGAAGATATGGTTTAGCAACTTCCATAAAAAAGACAATGGTTTGAGATGATTGATGTAGGGTGACAATGTGATGTAGCTCCCCTGAAAACAAGTGCAATGTTGGGGTGTACAGTATAATTATACCAATCTGAACAAATTGGCAACCATCTTCTGTGGTAGTTCTATGGATACCAGAGCATTTTATTCTGCACATTGCATATTAGTCAGGCTACAAACAAACTAGTGCATTTGTAAGAGATCCATTGAAATGGTGCTATAAACTAAAAACTATCCACCAGATGTTTATTGAGAGCCTACTACCTTTAAGTCACTGAAAGACGCTGGGGTAAATGATGAACAAATCACATAATGTTCCTATTCATATGCATATGAACAAATAGTTGATAACATCCCCTAGTTCATGCCTTTCTTTGCTGGGAGAATAATTTGCCTAAATGGCAATTATAATTCTCTACCTTCCCTCCTTAAAGCCTTAAGTAACTCCTATTTGCCTGAAAAACAAAGTCAAAACTCATTAGAATCTGGCTTTATCCATCTCTCAGTGTTATTGCTGCCTAGACTGCTCTCAGGGCCAACATTCAAAATCATTTCAAGGCTTAGTCTTTACTCAATGTTCCTACTACCTCCCTTCTCCAATCACAGTAATTTCCTTTCAGCAGTTAATCCAAGCATCACGTCTTCTCCAAGCCTCTCCTCCCCCTCAGGTAGGATTTATCCACCTGTACTCTGTGCACACCTGAGTCTAGCTAAGTTACTGTCTAATAACCTTTGGGTTCCTAGAGGACAGGGATTGAGCCTTCTTCATTTTTATATTTCTGGTAATTGCCTGGCAGATAGAAGGTACCTAGTAAACACTTTTAAGAGAGGCAGAAAGGATAAAAAGAAAAGAAGGAAAAGAAAAATCCCCCAGAGCTTATCTTTTTCTCCCAGATAATAAACAAATTTTGAAAATTATGTTCTGGGTAAAAGGTTTCAACTTTGTTGCCTAAATCAAAGTACGAGTAACAGAATTTAGGACTTGGTCACATTGGCAGGTAAATTGATGTAGGAAACATGAGAAGAGGAGACAGAAAGGTCTTCATGGTGCTCCTTTTTGGTGTGGACTGGGGTAGACTAGCCACCTGTCCTACTCAAGCACGAGATGAGCCCAGACACAGGTACAAAACACCATCTTTAGTAGAAAACCATGGCTGCCCCATTTCTGGCTCACTTCTGTTTGGGCAGTCATGTGGAGAAAGGAAAGTGAATGGAGGATTATAAATGTGACCTAATTCTCTGTTGAAAGTCTTTCCAATCATATGTCCAGGTGTATTTTAATTATACCTGGACACAGAAGCCCTCACCAAGGCATAACTGAAGTCCCAAGTGGACTGTCACTGTGTCTGTAAAGATTTGTCTAAGCTTGTGGTTACCTCAAGGGCCTGACATCACACTGATCATTAAGCGACAATGCTGAGGCGCAGCTGGGGGTTACCATGGCAACCTGCACTGAATTTGCCTGCAGAGCGTGGTAACAAGAGAGTTTTATTATGGGTCATTAAGGGCAAAAGGCTTGATTTACATTATTTCCTGTAAAATCCTATTATTTCAGGGGTTACACTCTATTTCCATATACACAGCTCTTCTGAAAGAAATCATAAATGTAGGTTATTAAGTAGAGTAGCAATAACAAGCTTCAGGTAAACTGTAAACCACAGTTTTCTATAGATGAGAAGCGCATTTTGCCATAAGGATGTGGGGTAAAGAGGCATCTAGTGTTCACTGAAGGCAGAAAATTCTTATTCTGAAAAGTGAAAAGTCTTTCTGTTTCTTGTCTGTTCCCACTGGCCTGAGTCATGCTTTAGACATTGATAAGGAAGGATACTTGGATCCTGTAATCTGCTAAATAAGTATCAACAAATCTGACACTTGCTGGATTGTTTTCCTTGAATTGTTACTTTATCGTGGTAGAAACACTTAATATGAGATACACCTTCTTGACAAATGGTTGCATGTACAATGCATTATTGTTGATTCTCAGCACAATGCTGTATGGCAGATCTCTATGGCTTATTTCTCTTGCTTCTCTGAAACTTGACGCCCCAAATTAGTAACTGCCCACTGCCTCCTCCCTAACGCTAACAACCACCATTCCACTCTGATTCTATGGATTTGGCAATTTTAGATACATTTTATAAGTGGAATATGTGGTATCTGTCTTTCTATTGATTTGGCCTGTTATCCTCATTAGCTGCTGTATCTCAGGTGTTTTATATTCCAGAGTAAACTTTCTCTCCCGCTGTACTAAATTCAGGATATGATAGATGCAAACAGTATGTAACCACTTAAAGCTCTAGAAGGCAAAGAGCCTGTCTCTCGTTTAACCGGGCCTGGAAGTAGGGAAATTAGGTGTTCAGCAGTGCCTTTCTGAAGCACTTGGCAAGTGCTTCAGGCTCACCTGGACCTGATGGACAGTGATTGCCTCTGGACTGTAATTTTATTTAATCAACTTGAGGAAGGGACCTAAGAAAGTCATTCATCCACTTGTAGCTCCATTTGCTGCCTATAATTAAGGATATCAATTCCACTAAGGCAATACCACCAATGCCGCAAAATATATTCTAGCTTCCAAACCCTTGTGGCCTAATGATAGTTCATCTAGATTTTTCTGAATACTCACAAGTCCTTTGTTGACCAAAAAGACTCTGGGGATTTCACATCCTAGGATGACAGCCGAGAACTAGAGAGAAACAGCAAAGTAACCCTTAAATTTTCTGTGCTAATTTAGTATAGTCAGGAATAGTGAAATGCTTCCTATTAAATAACCACTTGCCTAAATGAATGGAACAATGTGCATGTCATTAAATTAGTTCATAATTTCACTGACATTTTACACCATCCTCCAAGGACGGTGGTAATCAACTTCAGATATCTCAAAAATGGAGCAGGGAACAGGTAGTGGGGAATGATCAATGCTTTGTTCTTAAAAAAGATGCTACAGATTTGTCGGAGCAAATTTAAGATATATATGTATTTTTTTCTTTATATTTTAAAAATATTTCATATATATGGCCCTTTGTTCACTAGACCAGTTAGAGACAGAAAAGGTAAATTTTTGTGTCAATTCCAATATTTTATCCATAAAATTAAGATATCTATGTTATGAACAGTTCAATCTCTTCCATTTTCGTTGAGGGGCATAGGGCAGGAGACAGCTGAATTAAGACAATGTGGTGAATGTCCACCATAACTCCAAGCCCAGAAGATACTGCAAGTTGTGTTGCTTGCCCTATAAACAAGGTGCAGTTTAGGTTAGATTTGGAAAATAAGGCTATGCTAGATACACAATAAGGGATATATAAGCACATGCTATATGCAGAACAAAGGTGAGTATGTTTTTGTTATTTTTTTAAAACGATTTTATTATTATTTTTAGAGAGAGGGGAAGGGAGGGAGGCAGAGAGGGAGAGAAACATCAATGTATGGTTGCCTTTCACCTGCCTCCAGCCACGGACCTGGCTAGAGACCTAGCTTGCAGCCTGGTTATGTGCCCTGGCTGGGAATTGAACTGGCTACTTTTGGGTTCGCAGGTTAGCCCCTTATCCACTGTACCACCAGCCAGGACCAAGGTGAATATGTTTTAATTGATGTTTTTATACCATTAGTTAGTTATCTCCTGCTAAAATGGTTGCAACTATGTAATATGTCAAACAGCTCTTTAAAAGGATTCAGGAAATGCACTATTTTAGGAGGTAACTCTTCCATCTCTCTAAAACAATGAGCATACAATTAATTAGACTTAAAAGAAGCAAAGCTCCCAGGACAGAGGTTTAATAGTCAACTTCCAACAGCTAGAATGAAAGATTAGATTTATCCCTGGCTGGTATGGCTCAATGAATTGAGTGCTGGCCTGTGAACAAAAGGGTTGCCAGTTCAAATCTCAGTCAGGGCACTTGCCTGGGTTGCAGGCCAAGATCCCCAGCTGGAGGCACTGGGGAGGCAACTACATATTGATGTTTCTTTCCCTTTCTTTCTCCCTCCCTTTGTTTTCCTCTAAAAATAAATAAATAAAATCTAAAACAAATATATTACATTAAAAAATATTTAATTTAATCACAAATTATTGTCCCACATCGCCAGCTTCAACTCTGATGTATTTACAGTTACTTCCCATTAAGGTTTTACAAAAGAAAAATGTTTTCTTGGATAAAGATCACTATATAAGAATGTATCTATAATGACACATAAAATTAATCCTTTGTAAACTACATTTAAAATTTTCTCTATCTTGAATACACAGAATAATTTCTGTATACATGACTAAAATAAAATTTGTTCCCTTTCCTTCACATCCTTGCCAGCACTTTTTATTTACTGATTTATTGATGATGGTCATTCTGACAGGTGTGAGGTGATACCTCACTGTGGTTTTAAGTTGCATCTCTCTGATGGCTAGTGATGTTGAATATTTTTTTCATATGACTATGGGCTATCTATATGTCCTCCTTGGAAAAGTGTCTATCCAGGTCTTTTGCCCATTTTTTAATTGGATTGTTTGTTTTCCTGGTGTTGAGTCATGTGAGTTCTTTATATATTTTGGAGATTAAAACCTTGTTCAATGTATCATTGGCAAATATGTTCTTCCATATGATGGGTTCCTTTTTCACTTTGCTGATGTTTTCTTTAGCTGTGCAGACACTTTTTAATTTGATGTAGTATCATTTGATCTTTTTTTCTGTTGTTTTCATTGCCCTAGGAGATATATTGGCAAAAATATTACTATGAGAGATATCTGAAATTTTACTGCCTGTTTTCTTCTAGGATTTTTATGGTATCATGACTTTTATTTAAGGCTATTATTCATTTTGAGTTTATTCTGGTGTATGGTGTAAGTTGGTGGTCTAGTTTAATTGGTTTGCAAGTACTAGTTCAGTTCTCCCAATACCATTTATTGAAGAGATTGTTTTTACCCCATTGTATACTCTTGCTCCTTTGTCAAATATTAATTGACCACAAAGGCGTGGATTTATTTCTGGTCTCTCTATTCTGTTCCATTGATTTATATGTCTGTCCTTATGTCAGTACCATACTGTTTTGATAACAATGACATTATAGTGTAGTTTGATATCCGGTATTGTAATCTCTCCAGTGCATTATTGGTGGGAATGTAGACTGGTGCAACCACTCTAAGAAACAGTATGGAGCTTCCTCCAAAAAATTAAAAATGGAACTGCCTTTTGACCCAGTGATTCTACTTTTGGGAATATGTCTGAAGAATTCCAAAACACCAATTAAAAAGGATATAAGGCCCTGGCTGGTGGCACAGTGGATAAGGTGCTAGCCTTCAAACCCAAAGGTCCCCAGTTTGATTCCCCAGCTAGGGCACATAATCAGGTTGCAAGCCAGGTCTCCAGCCAGGTCCGTAGCTGGAGGCAGGTGAAAGGCAACCATACATTGATGTTTCTCTCCCTTTTTTCCTCCCTCCTTGCCCTTCTCTCTAAAGATAATGAATAAAATCTTAAAAAAAAAAAAAAAAAAAAGATACATGCACCCCTATGTTCACAGCAGCGTTATTTACAATAGCCAAGATTTGGAAACAGCCTAAGTGCCCACCAGTAGATAAGCAGATAAAAAAGTTGTGGTACATTTACCCAAAGGAATATTGTGCAGCAGTAAAAAAGAAGGAAATGTTACTTTTTGTGACAGCATGGATAGAACTAGATAGAGACTATTATGCTAAACCAGTCAATGAAAGACAAATATTGTGTGATTTCATTTATAACTGGAATTTAATGAACAAAAGTGTAATGAGCAAAATAGAATCAGAGGCACAGAAACATGAAACAAAGTGACAGCTGAAGAGGGAGGGTGCATTGGTTGAACGAAGGTGAAGGGATTAAACGATTTATATGCATGACCCACGGAAATGAACAACAGTGTAGGGATTGACTGTGGGAACTGGGGGCAGGCTAGAGGGAGGGAAGCAAAGGGGAAAAATAGGGGACAACTGTAATAGCATACACAATAAAAATGTTTAACTTTCAAAATAAATAAAATAAAATGTGTGTGTTTAATATTATAAGCAGAACATAGTTTCATATTTAAGCAATGAAAATATCTTAGACACAATAATGACAAAGGGAAAAGAGAAAAAGATTTTAACTAAAGTCCATTTTAAAAAAGTGGAAATATTTTTTTAAATTAGTGGTTTTACTTTTAAATGTGCTCTTTATTTATTTCTGGCTTCCAAAAAATAAAAGAATTCTAATGATATGCATTACCAAAAATAATAATGGATTATTAGTATAATGGCTTGAGCAAAATAAACTAATTTAATTGTCTATTATATTTGTATACTAAACTATAAAAAATTAATCCTGCTCTGAATTAAAGGAGTTGCCTGTGAATATATCTTGAAGAAGATTCTTCTCTTTCACATTATTTCCTTGATTATTAGTCTTAACGAAAATTATTACAACCATTATCCCAGGTCTGTCTCTCCTTAGTTCCTCAAGATATAATCACCTTATTCTGCCCTGAAAAGCTGTCATACTTGTCATTTAGCATTGGGCCTATGAAAAACCAAAAAGTGGTATTGAAATTGAAAAATGTAATTATTTAATCTTTTCACATTGGCAAAACTTGAATAATCTTTTAAGTCATATCTATATGTGTGTAAATTTAAACTAACACTTGAACCCTAGTTTCACATTTCTTTTTGCAGTACTTACTTCAAATCACCTGATTTGAAACCTCTAGCTAGTATATGTGACTAAATAATAAGTGATCTCAGTGTAAGACCCTCCATTCTTTGACTGGATTAAATGGTCAAAGGTAAAACAGTCCTCTTTTAAGGAATCTTTATAGGTGCATTGGGAATCAACAATAGTCAAGCTTGAAATGACCATTTAAGTCTCAGCCATCTCCAGAGTTGGTTAACAAAGAAATCTATAAATAAAAATTTAAGAGCTATCTGTGCAAAGTAATATTTTGTATTGTTCATATAAAGCCTAAATCTCAAGAGTTTAAAAAGCCTCACAGACACCATCTCATGATTTCTACAGCATCTTTATAGGGTCAAAGGCAACTGATATCCTGGCCCAGGAACACAAACGGGGATGCTAAGGATTGTAGGAGGTACTGTATTCATTTTGATAATGCATTAAGCCATACCCATATTCTTTTTTATTTCATTTTAAAGGACTTCAGGTACACAGGACTCTTCAGTCCAAGTTAACTACATTTGGTGAAAAGTTCCTTCATTTGTTTTATTGTTTTTCCCTTCATCTCCCATCTCAGTCCTATTTCTTGCCTTACTGTACTGGAAAAGTACATAAAAGTATGTTTTTTTAGGTACATCGCATGTATGCATATGCATTTATGACCTAGCAATTTTGTCCCTGAAAATACACCCCAGAGAAAAGCTTATATGAGGCTTGTCCTGAAAAATATTGGCTGCACAAACTGTTTTAATTATATTGTCATTGGCTGGATAGTTTTGGGACAGGCCTTGTACACGTCCCTTGTACAAGAAACTGAATTTGTTTATCACAAACATGTTTGGGAGCAGCAAAGAGATGAAAGCCACCTCTACCTATCACTTAGTGCATAGATGAATAAAATATGGCCTACATTCATGACAGAATACAGTGTAAGAGTCAGGCAATAAATTAAATTCCCATATAGTGACATAAAAATGTATGAAATAGAATGAGATCTATAGCAAATGTCATTTATGTAAACTTCAAACTTCAGACACAAAAACAATGCCAAGAATTTCTGAGTTATGTTTATTTCTCATTTGTAAGGGAAAAAAATAGATGTTGTTTATCAAGAATGAAGTGAAGAAGAGAAAGAAAAACATGTAAAAGAAGAAGAATAAATAAAGAGGTCTATGAATATGAGGCCTGTCCTGAAAGTATCGAGCCAATATCAATATAATTAAAACAGTTTGTGCAGCCAATACTTTCAAGACAGACCTCATATAAACTATGTAGTAACCTAATGCTAAGTTCTTTACATCATTATCTTTTTTTTCAAATTTACAATACCCTTATAAGGTACTATTACTTCTAGTAAAAGTTGAGGCAAATGAGATTCAGGCTAAACATCTCACCCAAGTATTCATTGGAAGGACGTGGCAGTTAGATTCATTTATAAATATAAGACACCTGGCCCATGAGTCATCAGGCAGTTACAAAATCACTTTAAGGTCTGTGCTTTTGGTAGAGAAAAGATCATTCATTAGAAATTTTTCCATAGCTGTTTTCTATGTTAGACTTCTAAGCTTAGCTGTTAATTATTTTTGCTTCCTGATTCTAGGAAGTGGGTAATAAATGTAGAAGGCACAAGTATAATAGACATTAGTAAGTATATTATGCATCTGACAAATACGTTAATTTGGTTACCATCAGTTGATATCTAAGAACTGAGAAACCTAGGTTAAAATTTAGTTTGTAGATGTGGAAAGGTAAGAAAGTAATTCCACAAGAAGGTGACTCATGTTATTATCAGTGTACTTGAAAACCTGGCTTGACTCTGCATATCATCTCTTTAAACTCCACAGAGTGTTCTCAGTAGATTGTTAAACTTCTGAGGGTATGTTTTCTGTTTCTTAGTGATATACACTATTCTATAGTTGATCTTTTAAATATTTTAAAAATGTTTTTATTAACCAGAGTAATCAATTAAATGTTTAGGTTGCTAGAGATTAAATTTAACAATAACAAAATTTACTTGCAATATATATGTATTTCAGATACATATATTTCAGAAAACCAGGCCACATATCTACTTTTTTAAATAATTGCTTAATGGAATTTTTTTTTCAATGTATGGTTGCCTTTCACCTGCCTCCTGCCACTGAGCTGGCTGGAGACCTGACTTGCAACCGGTTATGTGCCCTGGTTGGGAATCGAACCAGAGACCTTTAGGTTCTTAGGCTGGCACCTTATCCACTGTGCTACCAGCCAGGGCTTTGGCAAATGTCTTTTAAGTGCTTTAGCAGATATGGTACAAAACGTTTCCAATCAATAAAAGAACAAGGGGAAAGATGAGCAGGGCGATACCATTGACATCACTGAATAATATGATGTTTGAGACTTTCACTTTTCTATTAAATATGTTCAGTGTGCAGAGAATTAAGTAACAAGTTTAATAGAAAGCCACAACAACAACAACAAAAACCTTTCTGTTGATAATTTTACATGAATCCTGAAAATCTGGGATGAAAAAAAGCTAAGATCTGGTGGTAGAATGGTCAATCAAATTCGTCTTAGATGAACTTTGAAATTGGTCGCTCCAGAAATAGAAAAACAATTGACTAGTAATGATAGAGGGTAGGGTATATTTAATGCTTTGTATCGCTTACAAATTTACTAATAGCTATTATAAAAACATTTATGATCCACTAAGAAGAATCTAATTAAAGAATTCCACATGGACTTCATTTCTTTATGTAATGATTATTTTTTGAATTAAATTTTATTGTTGTTATATTATATTCATCTCATTTTTCCATCTTTGATCACCCCTTCCCCACTAGCCATCTCCCCCTCCCACAGTCAATCCCACAGGTGGTCCATGTCCATGGGGTATTCATGCTAGTTCCTTGACTAAACTGTTCCCCTTCTTGGCCTCCTCTCCCCCATCCTTCTGAACACTGAAAGTCTGTTCCTTGTATTCATGTCTTTGGTTCTGATTTGTTTGTTTGTTCATTAGTCTCATGTATCAAGTGAAAACATGTGATATTTAATTTTTGCTGCCTGGCTTATTTAACTAAGCATGATACTCTCCAAGTCCATCCATGCTATCACAAATGGCAGGAGTTCTCTCTTTCTTTCTGCTGTATAGAGAACTCCATTGTGTAAATGCACTAAGTTTTTTGATCCATTCATCCACTGAAGGACACTTAGGTTGTTTCCAGTGCTTGGCTATTGTAAGTAGCACCACTATGAACATAGTGCATAGGGTGCATAGGTTCTTCTGAATTGCTGTTTTGGGATTCTTTGGGTATAATCCTAGCAGTGGAATCACTGGGTCATAAGGTAGTTCTATTCTTAGTTTTTTGAGGAAATTCCATAATGTCTTCCATAGTGGCTGCACCAATCTGCATTCTCAGCAGCAGTGTGCCAGGGTTCCCTTTTCTCTACATCCTCGCCAGCACTTGTTGTTTGTTGATTTGTTGATGATGGCCATTCTCACAGGTGTGAGGTGGTGTCTCATGTGGTTTTAATTTGCATCTCTCTAATGGCTAGTGATGTTGAGCATTCTTTCATGTGCCTGTGGTCCCTTTGTATGTCTTCCTTGGAGAAGTGTCTGTTCAAGCCCTTTGCCCATTTTTTAATTGGGTTGTTTGTCTTTCTGGTGTTGAATCACATTAGTTCTTTATATATTTTGAAGATCAAACCCTTTTCTGAGGCATCATTGGCAAATATATTTTCCCATATGATTGGTTCCTTTTTTATTTTGTTGAAGTTTAGCTGAGTAGAAACTTTTTAGTTTAATGTAGTCCCATTTATTTGTTCCTTTATTTCCCTTGCCCTGGGGAATATATCAGTGAAAATTCACTGTGTGGGATATCTGCAATTTTTTTTGCCTATGTTTCTTTCTAGGACTTTTATAGTGGCATGCCTTATGTTTAAGTCTTTAATTCATCTTGATTTTATTCTGGTGTATGGTGAAAGTTGGTGATCTAGTTTAATTTTTTTTGCATGTCCCTGGCCAGTTCTCCCAACACTACTTGCTGAAGAGGCTATTTGCAATTGTTTTTACGTTCCTACCAGCTTTGTCAAATATTAGTTGCCAATTGAGTCCTGGGTTTATTTCTGGGCTCTCTAGTATGCTCCATTGATATTTTTGTCTGTTCTTGTGCCAGTACCAGACTGTTTTTATTACTACGGCTTTGTAATAGAGTTTGATATCTGGTATTGTGATTCTTCCTACTTCTTTCTTCTTTTTCAAGATTGCTTTAGCTATTTGGGATCCTTTTTGGCTCCATATGAATTTTTTAAGTACTTGTTCTAATTCTGTGAACTATGATGTTGGTATTTTAAAAGGGATTGTGTTGAATATATAGATGACTTTGGGTACTATGGACATTTTATTGATGTTAATTCTTCTCAACCATGAACATAATATATGCTTCTATTCATTTGTATCTTTCTTAATTTCTTTCTTCAGAGTTCTATAGTTTTCTGAGTAGAAGTCTTTTATCTCCTTGGTTAAATTTATTCCTAGGTACTTTATGTTTTTTGTTTGTTTGTTTGTTTGTTTTGTTTTTTGATTGCTATAGCAAATGGGATTTATTTTAAGTTTCTTTCTCTGATGTTTTATTGTTGGTGTATAAAAATGACTTCAATTTCTGGCTATTGACTTTATATCCAACTGTTTTGCCACATTCACATATTAGGTTGAGTAGTTTTTTAGTGGAGTCTATAGGGTTTTCTATGTATACTATCATGTCATCTGCAAATAATGACAGTTTTACTTCTTCCTTTCCAATTTGGATGCCTTTGATTCTTTTTTCTTGTCTGCTGTGGCTAGAACTTCCAAAACTATGTTGAATAGAAATAAAGAGAGTAGACACCCTTGCCTTGTTCCTAATCTTAATGGAAAAGATTTCAGTTTTTACCCATTAAGTATGATGTTAGCTGCAGGTTTCTCATATATGGCCTTTATTATGTTTAGGTACGTTCCCTCTTATTCCCATTTTGCTGAGCATTTTTATCATAAAAGGGTACTGTACTTTATGAAATGCTTTTTAAACATCTATTGATATGATTGTATGGTTTTTGTCTTTTAGTTTATTTATGTGGTATATTACATTTATTGATTTAAGAACATTGTATCATCCTTGCATCCCTGGGATGAATCCCACTTGGTCATGGTGTATGATTTTGTTACTATATTGCTGAATCTGGTTTGCCAATATTTTGTTGAGAATTTTTGCATCTATGTTCATCAGAGTTATTGGCCTGTAGCTTTCTTCTTTTTGTTGGGTCTTGACCTGGTTTTGGGATTAGAATAATACTGGCCTCATACAAAGAGTTTGGGAGTCTTCTCTCTTCTCGGATTTTTCAGAATAGTTTGAGAAGGATAGAAGTTAGTTCTTTAAATATTTGGTAAAATTTAGCTGGGTAGCCATCTGGTCCAGGGCTCTTGTGCTTTGGGAGTTATTTGATTACTGCTTTAATTTCACTAGTTGTTATTGGTCTTTTCAGGCTTTCTGCATCTTTTGGATTCAGTCTGGGTAGATTATATAGTTTCAGAAATTTGTCTATTTCACCCAGGTTGTCAAATTTCTTGTCATATAGTAGTTGTATGTAGTAATTTCTTACAATCCTTTGTATTTCTGTGGTATCAGTTGTGATTCCTCCTCTGAGGAATCAGAAACAATCAGTTGTTTCTGATTTTGTTTATTTGGGTCCTCTCTCTTTTTTTCTTGATGAACCTGGTTAATGGCTTCTCAATTTTGTTTGTCTTTTCAAAGAACCTGGGTTTATTGATCCTTTGAATTTTAGTCTCTATGTTGTTTAATTTTGTTCTGATCTCGATAATTTCCTTCCTTCTATTTGCCCTGGGCTTTGCTTGTTGTTGCTTTTCTAGTTCTTGAAGCTTTATGGTTAGGTTGTTTGTATGAGTTTCTTCTAGCCTTTTTAGGTAGGCCTGTATTGCTATGAATTTCCCTCTGAGGAATGCCTTTGCTGTGTCCCATAGATTTTGGGGTGTTGTGAATTCATTTTTATTTGCTTCCAGATACTTTTTGATTTCTTCTTTGATATCATTATTAACCCATTCATTACTTAATAGTATGTTATTCAGTCTCCATGAATTAATAAATGTTTTTGGATTTTTTCCTTGAGGTTGGTTTCTAGGTTAAAGCCATTGTTATCTGAGAAGGTGCTTGGTATGATTTCAATTTTCTTGACTTTGCAGAGGCTTGTTTTATGTCCTACCATGTGGTCTATCTTTGAGAATGTTCCATGTGCATTAGAGAAGAATGTGTATTTCACATTTTTGGGTTGAAAAGTTCTGTCTAGATCAGTTAAAGTCCATTTCATCTAGAGTGTTATTCAATGCTACAATATTCTTGGTGGGGTTTTTTGCTTGGAAGATTTTTTTGCTTGTCCATTGTTGATAATGGGGTATTAAAATCCCCTACTATTAGTGTGTTGCTGTCAATATCCTTCTTGAAGTCCTCCAAGATTTTTCTTATAATTTGGGTGCTCTTACATTGTATGTATATATGTTTATGAGGATTATGTCTTCTTGATGTATTGTTCCCGTAAGTATTATAAAATGCCCTTCTTTGTCTCTTTTTATAGCCTTCATTGTAAAACCTGTTTTGTCTAATATAAGTATTGCTACCCCAGCCTGTTTTTCATGTCCATTTACTTGAAATATATTTTCCCATCTCTTCACTTTCAGTCTGTTTTGATCTTTTGTTCTGAGGTGGGTCTCTTGAAGACAGCATATATGTGGGTCATATTTTCTTATACATTCAGGTACCCTATGTCTTTTTATTGGTGCATTTAATACATTTATGTTTAAGGTTATTAGACAGGTACTTCTTCATTGACATTTTCTCCCTTTGTTCCTGTATATCCTCTGTCTCTCTCTGTTTCTTCATCTTTTTAAAGCAGGCCTTTTAGCATCTATTGCAATGCTGGTTTGGTGGTGGGATATTCTTTTAGCCTTCTTTAATCTGGGAAACTCCTTATTTCACCTTCCATTTTGAATGAAAGCCTTTCTGGGTAAAGTATTCTTGGTTGTAGGCCTTTGTTTTTCATTACTTGGAGTATTTTTTGCCATTCCCTTCTGGCTTGTATTGTTCCTGTTGAGAAATCATTTGATAACCTTATCGGTGCCCCATATATGTCATTAGCTGTTCCTCTCTTGATACTTTTAGGATTTTCTCCTTGTCTTTGAAATTTGCTATTTTAATTATGATGTGTCTTGGAGTGGGCCTATTTGGTTCATCTTCCTTGGGATCCTTCCTGAGTTTGCATGACATTTTCTCTCCTCAAGTTAGGGAAGTTTTCTGTCATTACTTTTCCAAACAGGCTTTCTATCCCTTGCTTCTCTTCTTCTTGTATCCCTTTGATATGGATATTGTTGCATTTCATGTTTTCCTGTAGCTCTCTTAACACCTCTTCATTCTTTTTTAGTCTGTTTTCATTTTGTTGCACTGTCTGGTTATTTTTTTCCATGTTGCTGACCAGGTCCTCTGCTTCCTCTAACCTGCTTTAAATTCCTTCTATTGTGTTCTTCAGTTTGGAAATCGTATTCTTCATTTCCTCCTGGTTCTTACTGATGGTTTCTACATCTTTTAAAATTCTGGTATAATTTTCAGTAAGTTCCTTGTAGTTGCCCTGGAGTTCTCTGTAGTTTTATTTGAACTCATTGAGCTTTCTTATAACCATTTCTTTGAATTTTATGTTTGATAGTTCACTTGTTTCTATTTCATTTAGCAGTCTTTCTGGTGATTCCTCTGTTCCTTTTGCTGATTGCCTCTTTCTTTTTCTCCCCATTTTGGGTGTCTGTTATTGCTTGTTTTTGTTTCTTGGATTAATCTGCTATGACTCCCTGCCTTTGTGGTGTGCCCTTCTGTGGTAATAGATTTGTGGAGTTCAATGGTGCAGTTTCCTAGATTTCCTCAACTGTTGCTCTCGGGCTGCCCTTTATGTCATTAATTTGGGCTGTTTGGTTGTATTTTGGCTTTGGTTTATGTGTTGCTCCTTGATTAGTTTTTCACTCCAGCTGGCTGATTGAGAGACACTCCTTCTACTATGTCTCATATACTATTATTGAGCTGCTCCTAAAACAGAACCACCAGTCCAGGCAAAATAATCACATCTTCAAAGATATCTTACCCTCTTAATCTCACTTTTGACTGTATGTGAGCCTAGCTAAATGCCCATACCCTCAAAGGTAACCCTCACCCTTAATCACACCCTCAGCTGCAAATGAGTCAGTCTTAATAAGGATGTAGATATGATAAGACTATTATAAGAAGGGAAAAACAATTGAGTTGACTGAAATTTAGATAATTTTGAAAGGTGCAAAAGAGTAGCAAAGATAATGGTGAGAAATGGTAGGGGGATGTGAGAAAGCAAATTTTACCTCTTATATAAAAATGGGGAGAGGGATCAGAATGCCTCAAGTGAGAGTAAACAGTATTAAGCCTAATCAGAAGTTATATATATTTATATTTGCATATATATATATATGTACACACACTGTGTGAGATGACCAACATACATAAGTGAAAAAACTACTGTAAGTTGACTTAGAAAAAGTAGTGAAAAAGAAAAAGAAAAAGAAAAAAAAATATTTTAAAATGTGAATCCAGTTAGTGAATAAGTTTTGCCACACCACTATTAACAATGTATGAGCTATAATTTCTATAGGTGAGATGGGAAGGAGAGGTAAAAAAGAGAAAAAGAGAGATTAAGAGGGGTTTGGAGGAAGAAGAGGTGGTTTATAACTTCTCTTAGATATGTAATTATGTTTTATAGCTAAGTTTATAAAATCGTCACATCTACCTCCCTGTCCACCCTCAGTGAGCACTGATTGGTCAAAGTGGAGTGAGGACAAGTGTGTTTTTTTAGCAGAGAAAACAATGTGTAGCACCTAATAGGGCATACACAAAAATGGTTTTAAGAGTCAGGTGAGGGTGGTAATACTTAAAGGATTGAGAATGAGTCATGGCAGGAGCAAAAGTAGACTTTAAAATAAGTGTAGGAAGAGGATCTTGGGTAGTTAAATGAATTGCGAGATGGGAGGAGTAAAAACATGGGATTCGGGATATACTATGATATAAACACTATTTATTTAAAACGCACTAATTGTGAGGGTTGGAAGTGACTTTTCAAAAGGATATGTTAGGGATTGATAGTTCATGTATCTCTCAGTGTAACTTAGGTGCTTGAGATTAATAGCAATCCATTTCCTGAGTCTGCCTCTTTTTCTTGATCAAGTCTCTACAGTCTACAGTCAAGCTGTGTGGTCTTGGAGTGGCAGGGCCTATGGCTGTCACAGTCAGAGCTGGTTCTGAGTGCCAGGCCCATGTAGGCTAAGTCTCCAGTGTTTCAGGCCCTCCCTTTGGCCTTGCTTCCCACTGGGGCTCTGAGCTGCCATCTCGAGGGCTGGCGCAGCTACTCAGTTTTCCACCTTTCCACTGCTGGGGCTAGTGCATTCCCCCACTTCTGCTTGCAGTGGATCTCTCTTCCATTTCTGGCCCTGGTAGCAACCCTTCCTCACTTCTCTCTCAGCCACAGAGCACAGGCTCTCACACAGTCCCTCCCTTGCAGGAGTTCAATTCCTTAATCTCTCCAAGTTTGAGCTCAATGTCCACACTTCACTGCTCAGATTTCTAGTCACTGGGGAGCCTGAAGCTGTCTTCAGGCAGAGCCGCCCCTGCCCAGAGCCCACCTGTGGCCAGCCAGCCTGTGGGTTGGGAACCGTCTCACCTGCTCTCCTGTAGGTCTCTGCAGCCTCTGGGCTGTGCACCTTGGAATCCAGATGCTTAGCACACTAATCTGAGGGGACTTGCAGCTGTCCCGTGCTCCTTACCCTATCCTCCAGCCATTCCATAATTCTTTATGTTTTAAAGATTATGAACCTCTTTAAAAATTTAATGAAAGTTTTGAACCATGCTTTTTTTTCCCAAAATGCATATACTTACATAAAATTACAAAAATTCATAAATATAAAACCAAGAACTTAGACTAGAAAGATCAAATTGATAGGCTATGTAGCAATTCAATCTAAATTTACTATTTTTTAAAATAATGTTTTCTCAGAAATGTCTCGATGTCTTCCATTATTGCAGGTGCTCACATTTCTATAAAATGAAAACCAATTATCCTACCTCAGGCATGGTCCAATTTTGACATAATTAGATTTTTAAAATTTTACTGGAGCTGCTGTTGAATTCTGCAGATTGCAGACATAATAATCACATGTCCAGAAACTAGTGCCAAAGGATACAAAAAAAAAAAAAAAAAAAAATCTAGTTACCAAAGATAAGGCTAGCTCATGAAAGTAATGCAATATTAATCAATAAATATAACTAATAGGAGAGAATTGAGAGTTCACCAAAGCTTATAGCTTTTTTAAAAAGTAACTGTAGAATAGTGCTCCAGTGGTATAGTTGACATGCAATTAAAATATTATTGTCTAATCCCCATAATCAGGTACTTCATTAATGTTTAATGCAATCATGTCCTGACAGCAAATAGAAATGTTATTTCCCAGGTGCACTGAATCAAATTGAGGACATGAAGCAATGACATCAGTTCCTTGTTTCTTACAATGGGCTAATGAGAAGCATGTATCCATAAGGAAAAGCTTTAGATCCCAGAACCGTACCTGCTGCTTACCTGAATGGTCATTCTGTTCCTCAGGATGTCACCAAACCAAGGCTGCAATTCAGACCTAAGATTACAGTAGATTGTTTAGTTAGCTTATCCATGACTCATGAATGATGTCATTTGTATACTTAGATTTTTTTAGTTGCTATTGTGTGGGAGATACTATTTAAGGTAAAAGATAATGAGAAGCAGGAAGGTATTTTGAGAAAGCCCTGAAATACGAAGTCAGAAATTCTGGGAGTGATCCTAGGCTCTGTCACTTATATGTAATTATGTCAGCTTGCAAAATGTCTCTGAGCCTCAATTTCTTCACAGGTAAAGTGAAGATGCAATGATTATGTGTTAGGGATTTTTGAGTTGTTGTATCAGCCATTCC
Organism: Noctilio leporinus; assembly: GCA_004026585.1. Taxonomy (NCBI): domain Eukaryota; kingdom Metazoa; phylum Chordata; class Mammalia; order Chiroptera; family Noctilionidae; genus Noctilio; species Noctilio leporinus. The sequence goes on along the minus strand of PVIW01003640.1, from coordinate 132,073 downwards.
AAATACACTTTCAATTTACTTTTTTATATTCATTATAGTAATCAACATATACAATTTAAAAACTCAGATATTACTGTAAGGTTTAAAACATCAACAATGAAAAATCAGCAGTTTTTTTTTTTTTTTTTCCAGATTCCTGTTCCCTGTGGACTGCTACTATCAACTCTTTAATTGTTTGTTTGGTCTTTTATGTCCATTTTTTAAAAAATTATTTTATTTTATCATTTTTAGAAAGAGGGGAAGAGAGAGAGACAGAGAGGGAGAGAGACATCAATGTATGGTTGCTTTTCACCTGCCTCCAGCCACAGACTTGACTGGAGACCTGGCTTGCAACCTAGTTATGTTGCCCTGGCTGGGAATGGAACCTGGGACCTTTGGGTTTACAGGCCAGCACCTTATCCACTGTGCTACCAGCCAGGGCATATGTCCATTTTTATAATTATACTTGTATCTATTTCTAGATGTTTTCCCACATTTAAATACTGTATATTGAATTTCTAAATTAGAAAATGAGAATTTACTTCTCTCATTTTTTCTTTTAAGATTTCACTTATTATTTTTCAGAGAGAGGGGGAGGGAGAGAGGCAGAGAGGGAGAGAGACATCAATGTATGGTTGCCTTCCACCTGTCTCCAGCCACGGATCTGGCTGGAGACCTGGTCTGCAACCTGGTTATGTGCCCTGGCTGGGGAATCAAGCCAGAGACCATTGAGTTCGCAGGCTCTTATACCACCCTCACTACACATACTTTTTCTTTATTCAACCTCTCAAAATAATTTTATCATAATTTGTGATTAAAGAAATGTTTAATGTTTGTATTATTATGGCAATAAAATGTTTAGAGCTGAATCATGTAACCAACTATGATTATATTTGTTTCTTAGGCAACTTTCCTTCCTTTAATGTTATTTTTATGTTTTGGATATATTTCTTCTATTTATTTTTTATTAATTCCTTTTCCAAATCTCTACCTAAACTACAAATAGCCTTTCAACATGATCAAATAAATGCATCAGGTAATATCAGTTTTAATTTATTCTTTAGGCAACATTCCTGCAGTTATTTGCCTGTTCCAATTTTCACTGTTTCTAGGACTCTTAAGGATCAAGCCTCACCCACAGGCTGTTAATTCCCTTCAATTCTGTCCTGTGATAAAGTCTTTATTTCCTGAATCTGCCCACCCCCCTTTTACTTTCCTTTTTGGTCTCAACTAGGTAGAACACATTATCTACTTTCTAAGAAACTGTATGTAAAAAGTAAATGTTTGAGACTGACTACATCTGAAAATTCCTTAAGAAAGCATTTGGTTGGGTATAGAAATCTAGATCAAAAGTTAGTTTTATGAAGGAAAGAAGGCATTGTTCTTTTGTCTTCTAGGTTTTAGTGTTATCCTTGAGAAGACTGTAGCCAATTTCATTTCTAGTCTATATTGTGTGGCCTGTTTTCCCTTTTAAAAACTTAAATACGTTTTATTGTTCAAGAAATAGGAAATTTAAAAGTATTGTAGGAAATTTAAAAGTATTGTCTCTCTTTTATTTTGTGCTCCTGTATTCATTCCTGGAAGGGAAGGAACAGCAACACTGACTTCACAAGATTCCCTCACACTGACCAATCAGCCACTGAACATTCATCCAGGATACAGGATGAAGCTACTGCTAATTATTTACATAACCAAGCAGAACAGGGATTCCCACTCTACCCTCTCTTTCTTTTTTTCTTTCCAGTCTCCAATCTCCTTCCTTCTCCCTCTTTTCCTCATTCACCTTATCGTCTCTTCTTGCTATGGTCACTTGAGTCTCCTCTTCTTTCTCCTTCTTCTCTTTTCCTCTTAAACTTTATACCTACCCGTATACTCACCCTACTGACCATCTGTCCTCATTTCAGTTCTAAGGCCTGTCACCCATCTTCTCTGTAAGCTCCAGTGTCATTAGCAACAGGCAAAAGTGTTGTATTCTGGAGTTGGAAGGGTTCCATTCACTGCCACAGAACTGGCCCCAGGTAGTTTGGATTCATTTGGTACCATCAGGATTCAATCCAAATCTACTCACTCTGGATTCATCTCACTTCTCATTCCACAACAGTCAAGGGACCTCAACATCAGGGCAGCAATGCTTACACATTTTGCAATGCAAACCCCACTGAATCATGGGGTGTTTGAGTTAAACTAAATAATTAGGGAGTAGTCTCTGCATATTCCAAAATCAAAATAAGACAAATGAGGAAGAGGTATCTATCTAGTAGTAGATAATATTAAATGAACACTTATTATGTGCCATTCATTTTGCATGTGTTATCTTATTTAAGCCATATACTAACTTTATGTGATCACTTTTTGTAACAGCTACTCTCATAAACTGATTTTAATATGATGAAATGTAGGGAGGTTAATTTTTTCACTCATAATGACATAGGAGGCATTCATTTGCATCTGTTTGCCCCCACCTCAATGCTGTACATTAATGGCCTACTGATGCTTCCTGACATTGTTTAAGACATTAAAGAAGCTTTCTAGACAAGCTCAATATTCCTGCCTGATTTAAAGATTTTCATGCCCTCTGCCTGAAAAAAAGAGAGGGGGTAGAGTGGGAATCCCTGCTCTGCTTGGTAATTTTGCAAATAGTTTAACAAGTGCAAAGTTTTTACTATGGATTGTGATATGTTCATTGCTTTGGGAAATCCAAGCTCATCAGAACCAAAGCCCAGATGCCTCTCTGATTTTGGGAACAGCATTGTACATTAGGAAGCACGTGGGCTATGACATCAGTGAGATGTGTGTTCACATCATGGCCCCATCACCTTCCGGTTGCTTGGTCATACTTACTTTAATAAAGTGCTATGAACCATGGTGTCCTCATTTAAAATGGGAAAAGAAACATTCATTTTATAAAGTGTAGGGATCAACTGAAATGACCCATGCAAAGCTGTTAGTATGCAGAAAGTGATCATTAAATGATTTCTTCTATCTCTAACATCCAGGGAATTAAATAGCAATTATTTTCTCTCTCTTCCTCTTTTTTTGTACTTGTAACCCCAAGAAACTAGGCAAGGTATGGTTTCCAAGTAAACAAGGAAGCTTTGTTTTTGTCATTTAGGCTAATATGATAATTAATTCAATACATTATTTCTCTAATCAAGGATATTTGATGGTGAAGGATAAAATTCTTTTTAATACTGATCATTTACCTCATATATTTAAGGGGGTAAGAATGTGAGGGGGTAAGAATATTTAAGCTCTACTCTCTTAGCAAATTTCAATTACATAATAGCATTAGCAGCTATAGTTACCAAGTTTTACATTAGATACTTTATAAAGGATAATTATAAGAGGTCTTCCAGAAGGTGTGGATTTGACTCATAAGCATATCTCAAAGTCTGCTATGGTGAGCAACTCAATTCCTTTGGCTTCTCTGAGTTCCTGTTCTAGAGTTCAGGTGCTGCAGTGAAGCAAGGACTTCTATCTCTGATTCTTGGATTGGTCCAAGGCAGCAATGGAACAAAGGTGTTCTATAGTAGGACAGAAAAGGTAGCAGTTAAAACTGTTCTCTAGTTCTACAAAATCAAAAATTCTTTCCAAACTAATATCTCTTCATAAGACTTTTCTAAGTCAAACTTTCATGGCTTTTAGAAAGTAATGATTTCCTAGTCTGGATTCAAACCTGGGACCTAATTCTCAGAGTGTCTACCAGGCCCAACCACACATTGACTCCCAGTATCAGTCCTGCACAAATCTCCTCCCTTCCGCTCTTAAAAAGGATGAAACTAGCCTGAAACCTTGTTTCTGATGTTTTTTTTTTGTTTGTTTGTTTTTTATTTTTATTTTTTGGTTAGCATTTTGTTTTTTCCAGAGAAAAAAATTATACTTTGATCCTACAATAATCAAATCATGAAGGAACAATTGAGAACATATGCTTTGCTGAACTGGATGAAATGAATGGTTATCAAGTTTAGAATTCTGTCTTCTGGAAAGGGAGAGGAAGGCAAAAATAAATGGAAGGCAGGAGGAGAGAAGAGGGAATAAGAGGGGAGGGGAAGGGAAAGAGGAAGAACTGTAGTTTGGAAGACAGACTGTGGAACGAGCATTCCTTCTCAGACATCTGACAAACACAGCTCACCTTTCTTATATTTTCCCTGGTCTAAAACTCTTCACCTCATTTCTTGTTGTCTACCAAAGAGAAAAATGCTATAACTGATGACCTCTTGGAGTTTAAACTAGGTCGTACAATTAGTGCACTTTGTGCTTGCTAGAGAGTTTTCTTAGAAGAAACAATGTTCAGTATACTAACTGATAACAAATAAAATACATATTGTTAGTCACTAACCTCAGGACAATCCCCTAGGAGATATTATTTATCCTTAACTGAGAAAACTGAGGTTTAGAGGGATTAAGAAACTTGCTATAGGCCCTGTAGTTAATAGAACTACCATTCAAACACAGGTCAGTGATTCAATACTCAGAGCCTTTAACCATTCAGGCACACTGTCATCCCTAAAGTAGAGAAAAGAGACCAGAATATTCTCTACCAGCACAATTCAGCAGCAGCATGTGGGCTTCAGCCCCTGGAGACAGTGTGGCAAGGGGAATTACTGTTAAGTGTATTTTCCAGTCAACTTTATAAGTAAGAAAAAAAGATGGCTGTATCTTCTGTCTCAGTTTTCAACTCTCCATTTCCTATTAATATCCATTTCACAGGACTGGTCCAACAGTTCATTGAAATGACGTATATAAGTCATTGGTAACATTTAGTTTTTCCATTTGTTTCTTCTTAATCATAATCCAACCTTTTATGAATTATTTTATTAAAGAAATATAAACATAGATGCAATCTTATAATCCATCATTTCAAAGTTTTAATTTCATTTTTATTATTTCTCATAAGTTTAGGAATAAAACTAAATTTTTGTAAACAAGAAGTCTCATTGAGTTGGTGTCTTTTGTAGATTTGTTCTTTGTATCTTAAGTCTTTGAATGTGTTTATCCCATTAGAAATATCTGATATAATTGTTTTCAGTAGCATATAATTTTTAATTATATGATTAGACTGTAGTAATTAGGCTTTTGAAAGGAACCACAGAATAGATATTTGAACATGTAAAATAAGTTAAAACTTTTATACTTCAAAGTTACTATTTTGGCTTCAATTCAGTGCACTCTATTTCAAGAAGGTAAGAAAGAAATAAAATAGATTTCAATTGAAGCAATTGACTATCTTCAAATTTCATACTTCTATTCTTTCACATTTTTTTTGGATGAGACAGCTAAAATGTCAGCCTGCAGAGGCCAGACAATGCTGATTGTCCAGTTGGTCCATGATTAAATATTTTCTTATATAAAAACATAGTAAAAACAACTGGTGGACAGATGAGAGCCAACCATTTCTCACTAATGTGCAGAAAGATTCTCTTTCCATTTGGAAGTCAAAATGGCAAATTGATTATCTGACACTGGAATTAATGAGCAGTCAGCCCAGAGAGCAGATTCTGGCAGGTTTGCCTTTAGGTTCTGTGTTTAGGGGATTATAACCCAGAAGACATTCCTGACATGGTCTCATGAACACAGAGCTTATAAAGGCTGTACTTCAGGATGTGACAAAGTGTTGAATGGAGATTCTTGTAGGCAAAAATCAGCAGAACAGACCCAGGAAGACTTCTACTTGGATCTGGCTCTAAGCTGGAGGTTGGTGATGCCAACCATGATGGGAAATGATGAGAGTCCCACCTGAGCATCACTAAGGACATTTTGGTCCCTTCTCTTGAGTATATACTATGGTGATGCTCACTCTCTAGTATGGATTTGCTCAGTTTTGAATTTTCTGCCTTTCCTTTATTTTTAGATTTCTTTTCACATTGGCCTCAGGACTAGGAAAAAAAATTAAAAAACAAAAACTTTATTTTTATTGAATTCCAGAATTATTGTGCACACTGAGCTGATGATGGAGAACAGCCTGTTATTAGAGGGATACACAAGCTTGTTTTTCCTATACTCTCAGCTCATCCTTAACCACTCTCTCAGAAGTTTACCTTTGTTTCCCAAACTCATACCTACTTTTTAAGAAGAGTTACAAAAGTGTGATGCTTTCCTCTCTCCCACTGGTTTAGAGATCAGGAAAAGTAGAATTGAATAGAAACAGAGACTGGTCATGAAGCCCCAAATTCCATTTATCTTTAGTCATATTCCCAGTTTTAAAGGTTGCTAACTTAGTGTTTACCCACTCTTCCTATAATGGTCTAAGCATTTATGTCTGCCACAACTTTTAAACAGTCCTATGTTAGAAATTTGAAACAAAATAAACATGCTATTTCTATTTTAAGAAAAAGAAAGTAATATACTATAGGTATCTTCAATATGTAATATTTGAAGTGTGATTAAGCTTATTCTATGGTGAAGAAACTTCAACATCTATTTTTGTTTGTTAATTAATGGAAAATAATATGAGATTGAATAAAGGTTACCTGCCATCTATTTAAACGACTGCCTTTGAGATTGCTAATTGAACCAATTTGCTGGAGCAGTAACGCCATTCTGTGTCACCTGCCTGGACCATGGCTTAGCTCACCAGGATCAGACAGAAAGACCTACAAGTAAGTATAAAGCCAGTGACATCTCTCAGGCCAGAGGAATTTCTCAGTCTATGCTTGGCTGGACCTTCCACTGGGTCAGCTGGGGAGGTAGCCTTGGGTAAATCTTATCCCCAGAGCCCTGGAACACTGAGCCCCAAGAGTAACTAATGTAGCAACCCTGAGCAGACAGGTGTCATCTTTGGGTATATAGCCTCTTTGTTCTAATGTGTATAGAGCCTCCTTTGTTCTAAAGCATATATAAGATTGCCCTTGCTATAAGCTCAGCATGTACACTACTACTGCTGTATAGGGTGGGACAATTGTGCATGTGCTAGATGATACTCCTAGCCGCCCAGCCACATGGAAACATGTGAGTGGGTGTAGAGATGTCCTGACTCTCTGTGGTTGTTAACATAAGTGCAGCTGTGACAGGAGTGGGCCAACCAAGAGTGAACATGCCGACACTCTAAGCTGCCCGGTGATGCCGTTAGCCTGCTGCTTGCAAACCCTCCTCAAGGCTCTGCATAAATCCTTCTTTGCCACCAGGCTAGAGGCCTTCCTGCCATCAGAAGTTGCACCCAAGGCCATGGGACCTGACAACTGGAGTCACAACCAAGATAGTGATGTGCTAGGATTTGACGACATCATATTTCTTTTTCAGTTAAATTTATTTAATGCTTCAATAGCATAATAAAAAGATGTACTTTCAACTGAGCCAATAATTAGTACACTTTAGCAGAAACTTTGGCATCTGTGATTCCTACATTGAGCAAGACAGGTGACTGACCAAGAGAGAGTTCTTCTTCAGGGTAAATAAATAAATGATGGTTAGGACTCATATTGGGGGAAAAATTAGTATCTGTGGTAAATCTAATCTTGATATGTACTTATATCACATTTTTATGCAAAACTCAAGGCAATTGATGAAAAACAATCAAGTTGTCATGGTCATTTCCTAACATTCCCAAACTCCAATGGGAACAGTGGTAACCACTAGAATTTAATGGCCTTCCCCTTGTTCCACCAATAATTAACCCTCTTTGTTACAATATTGTTTGGCTGTTTCTTTCACTCCTCTCCACCTGCCCCCTACCCCCATAGAAAAAAATAATCCGTCACTGAGAAAACTGTAAGCTGTTGAGGGGTTTGTTGTGAAGATTTCTATATTATGGGATAAAATAAAGTATATTAAAAAATAAAATAAAATAAAATAAATTGTTGCACAACCCTGTGTCTTAGACATTGATATATTTGAAGTTGCACATAGTGACCAGGTATTATGAAAATTACCCTGCTTTGCTTTGCAAAAGTAACCTGAGCTTTCCTGAGGAACTGACTTGTGTGGTTGTTGGAAGGACTAAAATGGCACTCATTTGGGAGGTTTCAAGCTCTTTCCTTTTAGAGATATTATATAATCTCACCCATATACTTCCTGTTCTTGTCCTGGTTTTGAGTACTGAATATGTGACAATTTGCAAAGGTAGAAGAGCTACTGTAATCCACATTGTAGTTGCATAACTCCATGCCCCTTACCAATCATCCCTCAAAACTTGAACAGGATGCAACTTCCTTCTAGAGTGGAACTATTCTGCTTGCTAAAGTATCTAAAATTCTTTCTTCTTCCTCATTCTTCATTATCAGAACTCAGTGATGAAATGATATGAAACTTAAGGAATTTTAAGAATGGGAACTAGTAACTATGAAAATACTGTATTGACTCAAGTTTCAAAAATTGCAAAACGCTAAATACATTGCTCTTTCTGTTCTTCATTGTAAAATGTCTTGACATAAATTACATATTATAGACCAGTGCTTCCCAAACTTTATCATGCTGGATGTTATTAAAATCCAGACTCTAGGGCACTATCCTCAGAGTTTCTGATTAAGTTGGTCTGAATTGGGACCCAAGGATTTGCATTTCTAATAGGTTTCCAGGTAGAGCTGCTGGTGCTAGAACCCAGCTTGGAGATTACTGATTGTAGTCAAAGGGCTGGATAGGGTGACTAACTCATCCTGGTTTGTCTGGGACTTCCCTGGTGTTTATGCTAAAAGTCCCACATCCCAGGGACTCATTTATTTCTGGTCAAACCAGTACAGTTGGTCACCCTAGGCAAGGCCAAAAATATTTCTAGTTTGAATAGAAATGTTTCAGTTTTTAATATTTTCCAAAAACATTTTCTGGTTTGCTGTATCAAAAAGATTTTAAAATCACTAAGTTTAAGATACTCCATCTACAGCCCTGGCTGGTGTGACTCAGTGGATTGAGTGCCATCATGAAAACCAAGGGGTCTCCAGTTCGATTCCCAGTCTGGCCATATGCCTGGGTTCTGCAAGATCTCCAGATCCTCACTTGTGGGTGTGTGAGAAGCAACCACACATGTTTCTCTCCCTCACTTTCTCCGTCCCTTCCCCTCTCTCTAAAAATTAAATAATGTCTTAAAAACAAAAGGTACTCCATCTACATAGTATGCATATTTCTGAAAATATAAGTGGTCAACAGTGTCTTGTAATAACATTAATAATCTCTTACTGAGAGTCTTAAAGCTCTGTGTGGCACTGTGTTAGCATTTTACATACACATATAATATCTAATTCCTGCAACAATAAAGCTGATTGGATATTATAGCTAATACAGATGGAAAATGAAGCTTGCAGAAGTTACAGATGATACAGCTAGTTACTTTGCAGCTGGGCTTTGAGCCCAGATCTCTCTGGCTCCAAAACTTGTATGTGTGTGTGTGTGTTTGTTGTTTTTTTTTCCCTTACAATGAGCTGAGTGCATACTGTACTGTTGTTTCTTGGGTTTAACATTTGTAATCACTCAAGGCCAGTCTTATTTTTTGTACACTATATCTGAAAATACAGTGCATTCTATCATGTGAGCACTAATGTCTCCTCCTATGGGGACAGAGGGATTGCAGACAGGCATTCCTTAATTAGCAAAAACTGGCAGACACAAGAAATATCTAATTATATATATTTTTTTAAATGTTAAAAAAAATTGTTTTCAGAGAGAGGGGAAAGGAGGAAGAGAGGGAGAGAAACATTGATGTGCAAGAGATAAAAAAATTATAAAAACCAATTTCATTTTCATATTAAATTATTTCATATAACGCCTAATATAATAGAGAAAAAAATTTGAAAGAATATACTTAAATATAATGTGATCTCTTTATCAATCTTTTTATGACATTTCAACAATTATCAGTCATTACTTATTGCAAAAAGACCAAGCCTTCCTTTTCTCCTCTTGAAGTACCTTTGCTTCATCATCTATACCTCCTGATCATAGTCAAGTGTTGCATCCTTATCCTATGTAAGGGATCTTTAATAGCTAGGGATTAAATTCTCTCCACTGTTTCCCTTCCTGTCCTTTCTTCTAGAAGACTACTGAGGTTTCATTTTTCACCTGTCTCAGAAATAGCTCCTGCTTTTCTGAAGGAGAGCTATTTACCCATCTTTTGGGAAGCTTCAAAGCATTTTTTTTTTTAGGAGGAAAAAAAGAAAACCTGGTCAAAGTATTTCTCTCTCTCTCTCTCTCTCTCTCTCTCTCTCTCTCTCTCTCTCTCTTTCTCTCCCTCTCTCTCTCTCTTTTTCCCTGAGATTTTCATTTTCACCCTTGATTATTCATTCCAATCAGGGAAATTATCTTGTTGATTCCCCAAACTCATTTGATAAATTCTGTCCCCACTCCCCTATTTAAACAATGCCTCACAGTAGGTGTAGAATCAGTTCTTTGCTTTATTTTTCAATTTTGTAACTTAAAAAGGCCTTCTTTGTATTTTTGTTACTTTACATATATTTGTGTTCATCAGAATGTTTGGAGGACTTGCTTTTATTACTTTCTTGCATGTAGTATTCTTTGTTCTTAGCACCGTTCCACATCTATGTGAATTTTATGGTCCATGAAGTATCTAACTCTACATAGTCACGTTTTTTTCTTTCTTGATTTTTACTTAACAGAATTACTTAATTGTTTTTTGTTTTTAACCACGAGAAAAAAATTATGAAGGCAAAAACTCTTCAAGATTCCTAGTAGCTGTTATCCTACTCCAGCCAGTGACTGAAAACACCTGTGGCCTTCCATTCCCAGCAGGCTTGCTCCCGGGAAGTGGACACAAAGACACCTGCTCACAAAAGCATCCCTGACCCTAAAGCAGAGTTTTTGGGTGTTACTGATCACTCACCACCTCAAGCCTGTGGCCTTCTCAGTTCTAAGCCTGGATCCTCACCTATCTCTCTTCTCATCTTAGTCTTAAACACGACCTGTGTTCCTGGGCTTGACCTTTGCCAGTAGTTCAAGATATGAAGTTGTTACCACATAACTTGTTTTCCCAAAAGGTTGGATTAAATTGGAAAATGAAACTATGCTTTCAGTTGTGCCCGAAAGTGAAGGCCATGTTGGTGAAACTTTCAAAGAATGAGAAAGTGATTTCACGGGAGAAGAAGCAGGTAACCATAGTACTGGAGTTCAACAAACACATAGCAAATTCCATTGTTCCAGGCTCAGCAAATAGCATAATCTTTTCTTTAGGCCTTCATTTAAAAGTCAAATATCTTGAACAAGACAGCAGACAAAGAGACATATGATTTATATTTTTCATAATCAAATGAGAAAAATTATTAACAGAAATAAATCAAGCATAAATGCCATACATCATAAAAGGTTTTCTACCTAATACATGTATGTCTCAGAAAAGAAAATGTCCTAGCAACATTTAGCGATTGAAATTAAGGTAATTTTGGAACCAACAACAAATAGTTTTCATTTCTTTAAACACAAAATACCTTTTGCTGTTTGCTCATATGATCAAATTGCCACTTTTTGGCATAGACAAGGGATGCTATTTTAAACTCTGAACTGAACCAGAAAAAAAGTTGCTGGTGGTTTCTTCTTTAAGGCAGAGACCAGCTGAGTTGGTGCCAGGACTAGTCAATCAGGTTTGCATCAGGTTCAAATTCTCTCCCAACACTTCCTTCTGAATGAAGCATAGCTCTTTCCAGAAACCAAGCAATTGTTACTGAGAAATTGTTTCTAACCTGAAAGCAGAGACACAAGCAGTATTTCAATTAAGATGTCAGTTTGGTGATGTTTGTTTAATCATTAACGTATTACATTTCCTGGATTCAAGATTATCCAGAAAGTTAGGGAAGAAGAGTTTGAACCAGAAATGCAGGTTAGAGAATGAGATTGATTGTTTAATTTTCCAATCTCCATTCAGAAAGTATAGGATTATTTAATCTGTCCTGTGTTACAGTTTGTATTTCACTATTTGGAAGAAATGCTTTGCTAAGCAAATTAATTGTGTAATAAAATTATATGTATAGTGCGTTTTTAATCTCCAAGAAGACTAACAATTAAGGTGTAACTATTTCCTTTTTTGTGCTTTATTTCTATCGAATTTGGGTGAAGAAAAATATAATGTTTCTTTTAAAGTGTATTTTATTGATTATGGTGTCACACTTGTTCCAATTTCTTTTCTTTTTGCTCCCTTCCACCCAAGATCCTCCTTCTCTCCCACAACCCCACCCTTCTTAGTTCATGTTCATGGGCTGCGCATACGTTCCCTGATTTCACCCTTTCCTATATTATTTTTAACATCCTCCTGTCTATCTTGTACCCACCAATTATGTTTCCTAATCCCTGCACTATTTTCCTATTTCTCCCGCTTCTCCCTCCCAGCTGATAACCCTTCCAATGGTCCCCATGCCTATGATTCTGATTCTATTCTGGTTGTTTGCTTAGTTTTGATTTTTTTTTAATTTAATTTTATTGTTGTTGTATTACATCCACCCCCTTTTTACTACCCTCTGTCCCCTTCCCCACCCACCCACTCCCCCCAAAGTCAATCCCACTTGTTGTCCATGACCATGGTTCTTCCATACTAGTTTCTTAACTAAACTGCTCCCCTCTTTGCCTCCTCCTCCTCATTCCCACCCTCCCTGGCCCACTAAAGGCCCATTCATTGTATTTATGTATCTGGTTCTGTTTTGCTTGTTGTTTGTTTTGTTCATTATTGTCCTGTAGTGGGTGGGTTTTGATTTTTGTTTGTTTGTTGGTTGGTTGGTTCTGTTGTTGATAGTTGTGAGTTTGTTGTCATTTTAATGTTCATAATTTTTATCCTCTTTTTCTTAGATAAGTGCCTTTAACATTTCATATAATAAGGGCTTGGTGATGATGAACTCCTTTAGCTTTACATTGTCTGGGAAGCACTTTATCTGCCCTTCCATTCTAAATTACAGCTTTGCTGGGTAGAGTCATCTTGGTTGTAGGTCCTTGCTTTTCATCACTGTGTATACTTCTTGCCTACAGAGTTCCTTTTGAGAAATCAGCTGATAGTGTTATAGGAAACCCTTTGTAGGTAACTCTTTTGATGTTTTTAAGATTCTTTATCTTTCATCTTTGGGATTTTAATTATGATGTGTCTTGGTGTGGTCCTATTTGGGTCTTGCTTGTTTGGGACTCTCTGTGCTTCCTGGATTTGTATGTCTATTTCCTTTGCCAAATTGGGGAAGTTTTCCTTCATTATTTTTTCACACAAGTTTTCAATATCTTGCTCTTCCTTTTCTCCTTCTGGCACCCCTATGGTTTGGTTGTTGGCACATTTAAAGTTGTGCCAGATGTTCTTAGGTTCCTAGGCATCTTCTCATTTTTTTCGACTCTTGTTTCTTTAGCCTTTACTGGTTTACTGTTTATTTCTTCCTTATGTTCCAAATCATTGATTTGAACCCAAGTTCCCTTTCTTTCACCATTGGTTTCATGTGGATTTTTCTTTGTTTCACTTAGCTTAGCCTTTACTTCTTCTCTTATGCATTTGCCATACTCAAACATATTGGTTAAGTCTGTAAGCATCTTTATCACCAGCATTTTGAACTCTGCATCTGTTAAGTTGGTTTTCTTCTATTGGCTTAGTGCTCCCACTAGAACCTTGGTCTGTTCCTCTTTTGGTCCATACTTCTCTGTCTCCTCAACTTGATAGACTTCCTGTGTTTGCCTCTGTGTCTTAGGTAGAGCTCTTGCACCTGTTACATTGTAAGGGGAGGAGCCTTAGGTATTCATCAGCCCTGGGTGACCTGTTTCACCTCATTGTGATGCTGTATATGGGGGAGGGATCTGAGAGGGAACAGTTTGTTCAGCACTCCACCCTTTTCCAAGCACCTCTCCCATTTCCAGTAATGTGACTGACACCTCTCTAGATGTTGCCCTCACTGTGGTTTCCAGAGTGGGTGGGTCTGTGGACATTCCAGGATGGTGGGAGCCCTCTAAACAAATGGATTCTGCTGAGATATTGGCAGTTTCTTTCTACCCCAACACCCACTGGTTCTCACAGTCAGAAGCAATGAGGCTTTATTTTTCCTGCAGCTGGAACCATGAGCCAAGCAATATGGTCTAGTGTTGGGAGCACTCTTCAGGTGTCCCTCCTTTTTTAAAATGTGTGACTGTACTTTCCACCAGTGGGCTATAGCCACTGTCCCACCACAACTGCCTTGCTGTCAAACTGCACTGCCAAAATGCATCCTCTCTATACCAGCTCCACCCCTCCTACCTGTCTGGATGAGTATTTCTTCTTTATACCTTTGTTGGATTTCCATGCAGCTTGATTTTCTGAAATTTCTGGTTGTCTCTAGATTTGAGGTAGTTGTATTCCTCAGTGTGTTTACCTATGCCTCCATCTTGGCTGGAAGTCTGTTTTAATGGTAAAAATTTTATTTCCCTTGCAAATTAATTTATGTATCTTTCTACATGATTGTAAGAGGCTGAAATAATGTATTTAGAAACACTCAAAAACTGCCAGAAGTTTTGTTTCTGCATTTCACATCTCAGTTTAGCTTTTTTATTTCTATATTTTAAAGTTATTTTTGTTATATTTAATAATTGTTGACATAATTATGTTATGATCATAGGCAATTTGATGAAAAAAGCACCAAATCTAATACAACAAGCAGTGACTTCATTGTGGCACACTGTCCTTGAATTAGCAGTCAAATATCAAACTACTTTTTTATACATTAAAGACTTTCCCCTTTTCTAGTCTAGCTGATATCATTGTTTCTCAGCTCAAGCATTAGAACAGCTCATATTAAAGACCCAAGGTATGAGTCAAGAACTGGGTTAGAGGGACTGGGAACCTGGCAGCAGGTAGGAACCAAGTAGCCCAATACCAGGATACCAAGAACCTACTGTGTCTGAAAGAAGTAACCCCAGGTGGTCTTACTATTCAGAAAAGGGTCAGAATCCAGCCAAGAAAACAAGGAACAATATTGGTTAAGTGCATGGCAACCATACAATTTATTGTGTAAACTGGCTTACTTCTGAGAGGAAAGATGCTTTTAATAACTATAACAAGACAAAAAAGTGTAAACTAAGCTATTCCAGGCAAAATAGGACTTAGTCACATATAAGCTATATACAGCTATACACCTCAGGTCATAAAGAATAGAGTAGACAGAATTATCTCCCAACACTTTCATTTTAAGGTAAAGCAGCAAAGATATAAAGCTCTGAAGAGGATTCTCTCAAAGGCTGACAGCAAGTTCCTGACAGAATTAGAACCAGAACTAGAATTTCCTGCTCCCAGCTCAGTGTTTTCCTAGTATACCACATATTTGTATGGTGCTTTATTCTTTTCAAAGCATGGTCACAACTTCATGTGGCTCCAAGTATCCCTGGACCATATTGTTCCAGAATCTAAACTCAAGTCATAGCAACAATAACAAATAGTATTTTCCTGGTTTATTCTCTACCTGTGATTTCAGTTCTGTTTTAAATTCCTGGAACTAACTCATGGTTGCTCACAAATAAAATCCTGCCTACACTGTGTGGAACCCACATTTCTATTCACCTCCACTTCCACACTGGAGTAGCAAAATCACCATGAGCTACAGATCTGAAGTGAGAGCAGGGCTCTACTTCCTTGCCAGTATTGAATCTTTGAACACAACATTTAACTTCTCTAGGCCTAAAATTGCCCCAGGCCTACATTTTTGTAAAATATGGCTTTTATAGAGTTACTTCTGGGAACTGTGACTATTACATGAAATAATGTAGTGTTAATTCTCATTATTCACTGTACATAATTCTGTTCTGTAAGTCACTACAACTACTGTATTAGCAAATACTGAACATCATTCCCAGGGGAAATATGGAGTTAAGTATTCAAGAGCCTTGGTCACATTTTTGCTAGCTGATCAATATATAACCTTATTTTATATGTGTTTCTGTTTAAAGACACCTTATTTAATATATAGCATTTATTCATTAATATTAAACTCATGGTCAACAGCACTGTAACTCATGACACAACAAAGCATATCTAACATTATGTTTTTCCCATAAGGTAAATTATAGTTTTCTTGTTCTTAGGAACACTAGATAGTACTTTAGCATTACACTTGAAGGCCATTTAAAATGGTGAGATCACCAAGAAAAAGCGCAAAAATGTGAAAAACATAGACTGCATAGACCACAAGAAGGATACTTGTTTATAGTATGTGAGCCAAAACAGGAAGAGAGTGTTACCCTATTCCACCTCAGCTAACAACACGCACACGTGTCAGGGAACTGAAATCTTTCTCTGCTGTCTACTTGTCCATGAAGTTCACAAAAGCTCTGTGAATACTGATTTTGTAGTCACAAATAAATCTTATCAAGTAGGTGAATATAGAATCCACAAATAATAAAGATTGCACATATTAAAGAGCTTAGCACAGTACTGATATGGAACCCCCTCCAAATGCTATTACTGTTCTTATGTGATTGTTGTCAAGAAAAGCCCCCTGACAAGGCCTACAACACAGGGAGGCTACTCCCTACAATTGCTGGAGACCCCAGTGCTACCTACAGCTGATGTCAACCAACAGAGATATTTTCTTCTCCAAGACAAACAGTAGGCACTTGTTCAAGCCTTACAGTATATACTCCATGGGTCAAGTGCTAAGAATTTCCAGGTTCTCAAGAGTCATACACTATTTAATCCTTAGGTGAGCATCATGTGGTTCTAACTCAGGTTCCCTTTTCCCCTCTGGGCCTCACTTCTCTTCATTTGACCCTCACAAGGTGTTTATATGTTACATATGCAAATACATGGCTCCCCAGAATGAATTTAATGACCCATCATCCAACAAATTCCACACACACTTGAATGCTTACCAGTTTCTTACACCAAAGGTACATTCAGATTTTCCATTCCCTTTCTTTTCTTTTTAGTTTTGTTTTGCTTTGTTTCTCAGGTTCAGCCTTGAGCTCTTTCTGTGGTCTTGCATATTCTCCTATTCTTAGAGCAGTGTTCTTGAAATAAATTCAATTCCTCCTCTGGCTGCCCTCAGGGTTTTCTCTTTCCCTATCCTCTTTGACTCCTCAATTTCTGGCTTTTTCACTGTCTCAAATTCCAGATACTCCCTCCTCCAGCAGATCCACTTCCTGCAGATTTTTCTATAATTGAGCTTGTTGTTCTCCTCTGGCTGTCTTAACTTCTGAGAAGGGCCTCCTCCCATCCCTTTCCTCCCCTCTGGCCCTTAGACTAGGTTGTTTTCTCTTGGGCAGGCCCAGACTGTCGCCTTTTCTCAGCAGGGGTTGGAGGGGGTTGTTGGGGTGGGCTATTTCTCCCTGCTGGTTTTTTCCTGTGCTTTCTTGTGAGCTTTAATTGCATTCTCTGTTTCTCACTTCCTTGTCATCCACTCTTATCTCTGCCTGAAATCCGCCACCCTTAACTCATGAGATTTGTATGCTTGGATTTGAAATAGATGATGGTTGAACACTCTATGTACCTCTCTTATACAACAGTTTATTATACCATAGGTTTGGATACACTAAAGGTCACATCCCACTTTCTGAACTGCAACTCCACACAGGCCAGCTCACGGTATTGTGGATGTGCCTCCCGTGATTGCCTTTCAACATCAGCACTATAAGGAGGTGATACAGTTACTTATAGTACTGGAGTTTTAAATATTATGCCCAAATATTAATTTGCTCTACAAGTTAACACTGTGACCCTTGTTGCTTCCCCTTCCTCCACTCTGACCGACTTAGCCTCCAAATGCCCTTCTGCAACTGCTCAGCGAAGTATGCCAAGGGCTGCATGAGACATCAGCCCAGTGACCTTGCCCATTCACCTTGTCCCATTCTCTTTGTCTTCTCAGCACAGTCCAACATTGTTTATTCTTCCCTTCAACAGTCACTGACTATTTCTCTATACCAAGGACTGTTCTGAGCACTTAGGATAGGTTAATACAATAAAAATTCCTGCCCTCATGAAGATGATATTTTATTAGATTTGGGGCAAACATCAAACAACATAAATAACAAATGATTGTTATGTGGACAAATTAGTAAATAAATTATCTGATATAGTAAATGGTCCCAGAGAAAAGAGGAAAAGTAGATTAGGGTAAGGGATTTGGGCAGGTGCAGGTAGAGAGAGGTTTCAGTGTTCTGAGAATGGTCAGATAGACATCACCAAGAAGGGGACAATGAAGCAGAGATTTGAAGGAGGTGACAGAGGACACCAAGTGGACATCTGAGGGGGCATGATGTTTTAAGCAGAGAGGGCTGTCAGTACCAACACCCCAAGGAGGGGTGTACCTGCATATTCAGGGAACTGCAAGGAGGCAAGCATGCTGGAGAGGTGAGAGTGGAGGGGAGGGTTATAGGTAATGAAGTCAGGGAGATAATGGGCCTCAGGTCTTCCCTAGCCTGTGAGCCCTGTTGACCACATTCCCCCTTGTCTTGCACAAATGTGCTGAGCTGTTTCTCTTTCAGTTTCTTTCTTTCCCCCTTCTTCAGGGCCCTTGTCCTCGGCTGACCCCTCAGAGCTGGGTTCTTCCAGATGTTCTTTTCTGATCTTCCTCTGTTCCCTAGCTAATTCCCCTTTTTCAATTGTATCTACATCCTTGGCTTCTCCTATATGATTGGTTTCCAAAACTTGCTCCAGATTACACCTATTTCTAAGTTATTGTTTCTAAATTGGTGCCTCATCACTTAATCTACAGTATAATAAATTGGCTTTTTCTCAAGCTAGCATTTTCTATTTACATGAAAACTCAGTCTCCTTGGCCATCATCCTCCTTATCTAATCAGTGTCTAAGTGGTTTTAAATCTATTTCCAAAGAAGGAAATTTCATGTGGCATCATGTGTCCAAGAGATTCATAATTTTGATTAGAGTTTAAGAACTCACTTTTAGATTTCTATGACATGATCATGCAGGCCTACTAAAACTCTGACTACCAATGATATTTTACAATGAGTCTAACAAATCAGGAATTAATTCTGTTTTATTCTAGGATATTTCAAAAAATTTAATAAGAGGCAATTCCAAGATGTCAACTAGACAAAGTCACTGTGGTTTTGTAGAAAAACAAAATAAAACAAAATAAACAAACAAAATAAAACCACTAACAGAATAATAGAGTATGAGTTGCAAGCTTTTCTTTTGGTTTCAGAACATTTAGATCTTCTCTGGGTCTTTTCTGGCATTTGTTTATCACCACTGAGGCCATTTTACAGCTCCTGCCTGACACTGTAATTCAGCAGTTTATCACAGATCCTCCCAGAAAAGAATTCAAGGAATGAGTGAAATCCCAAGCAGTAACCCATTCAAACTCCAACCTGTTGAAAGATTGTACAGTTTACTGTACTATATAACTCATCACAAATTTTCACTGGCACTGTTCAGTCTTTAAGTTAAAAACTGGTAACCTACCCTCCTCCTTGCCTTAAACTATAGGGTACAAGATGTATTATTTATTTGTTTTTTTCCAGGCATTATTATCTTCCTCTTTTGCAATAACAAAATGAAGAGTAACTGCATCTGCCTCTCTCTTATCCTTTCTCTCTTCCCTTCTGCTTCTCTCTTGAGAAATCATTACACACCCTGCCTTTAGACAGATAAAGGCACAGTTGAAACACAGCTGCTCCCTCTTGACAAGTGAATGTCATTTCTTTCTCTTAGGGTATCACCATTCTTGGAGTATATAATCCATACTCTATTCCTGTTAGTGTAACTGTTTACTCTTTTTCCTTTGGGGAGGAGAGGGCATGTGCTCCCTGCATGTGGCACAAATTCTGAATCTGTTGGCAAAGATTCAAAACCAACATTGGAACAGGACAGTGTCAGCAGCAGGGTCTTCAAGAGGGGTGGATGAGGGCTGACAAGGCAAGATTAGCCCTGAGTCCTATCAGACAAGTCATGAGCTGACTTGCATAGAGTGGCCACTCAGCAGATACATGTGAGACATTCCTTCAGGTTGTAACATTGGGAGTTAGGAGCTGGAAGAGTCTGATGACAGTTCTTGGACCTAATGGAGAAAGGAAAGGGGTGAGAGTGAAAAAAGAACTGAGCTTGGACAGAAATAAGGAGCCTCCTGCCCACCATGCAAAGGGTCTCTAGATCTCACAAAGGTTTTAACTAACCTCAGCCTAGTAAGAACCAATGGTGATATTAATGTCACTGATACATCCTTCAAGTAGTTAGACTCTCTCCACTCTTCACAGATCCATGTGAAGAGTCCAATTTCTTTGGACTGAGGTCTGTAGGTTGTAAATGCTGAGGAAAATTCTGTGAGAGGCTCTGATTCTGAATTCTGGTGCCTCTGGCTGACTGTGTCTGCTTTGTGTCCACTCTTCCACCATCCTCCCACACCCAGTCTGAGGCCTGAAGCTGCGGTAAAGCTGCTGTGAGTTTCCTGCTCAGGGAGTCCTTTGCAGCCTCACAGAAAACTCAAAGCTTTATCACACATCAGTTCCACTCAGCCTCTTTACTTTAGTAGTTTCCAGTCAGTCATTTTCCTGAACAAGTATTATTGGTCCAATATCCATAGAAAACTGACTCACCACTTTTCTGCAGACTGCATTCTCTGTTCTCATGAAGAGGAGGTGCCCAAGACACCAATAGCCAGGCAAGTAGTGTGGGCAAACAGTACATTCTTACAGCATAACGGTATCTGGCCATTGACTGTAGGGCAGGAAAAAGCTGGAGAGGATGAGAAGCTTACATGTAAAACAGAAACTTTTCTAAATTAGAAGGGTATACATTTCATGGTGGCAAAAACTTTTGAAAATATAAAACTTAAACTTCCTTCATTGCCCTGACCTATGGATATACTGACTGAAATCAGAAAAAGCAAATTGACTAATCTGATTATGCTATACCTAATTAACAAATTAAATGAAAAAATATTCAAATCTAAGGAAAAATAAATGTATGTCTTATTATAGACTTTATTAAAATTGGTCAATTTGGCCAACATATTAAATTTATACATAGGGACACATTCTGGAGAGATACATTTGGTTCTTCAATTCACCATCTCCACCAATGGGCATCCTGGGTTGTTTAGCTTGTGTCATTCATCCTTGATTACTTTGCCTTTTAATTGCTTCCACCTTATGAAGAAGGAGAAAAATGAGAAGAGTACACAGGGAGAAGTTTCTGGAAATGGTTTAAAACTTTATGTAATTTCCTGAGCCATTCACTTGTTTTTGGTGATCTGGACTGGAGAGTCAAGTGCACAGATGTGCTTAAGAGGTTAACAGTGCCAAGTGCCTCCAGGACTTGGACGTAAATGTGTGGGTGCTCCCAGCTCCCAGCTCCCACAGAGCTGAGTCTGGGTTCACTGCCCAGATGGTTGCAATAAAACCTCCCTTTTACAGAAAAGGAAAACATTTTAACACAGGCCTTCTATGTATGGTATTATCATGGGCAAGCACAGAAAGTCAATTCCGGGCCACCCATTTAAAATCTAAAGTACTATTTTTATTTATTAAAAAAAGTTATTTGTATTCTATTTTTTCCATTAGCATTTATCCCCCCTTATACCCTCCTCCACCTCTACCAACACCCCTCCACCAGCAGCAATCACCACACTGTTATCTATGTCCATGAGTCTTTTTTTTTTTTTTTTTTGGTTAGATCCCTAACCACTTGCCCACCAGAGCTGCCATCCTGCTTTCTATGAATCTGTCTCTATTTTGCTTTTTAGTTCAATTTGTTTATTAGATTCCACAGAGAAATGAAATCATATGGTGGTTCTCTTTGTCTGACTGGCTTTTTTCACTTAGCATCACATTCTCCAGGTCCATCCCTATTGCTGCAAAGGGTAAAATTTTCTTTTTCTTTTTCTTTTTTTTTTACTGAGTAGTATTCCACTGTGTAAATCTATCATAGTATTTCATCCACTCATGGCTACTTGAGATGCTTCCAAATCTTGGTGACTGTAAATAATGCTGCAAAGTACTATTTTTAGCTGACAGACTCAGTTGTTATTTGGTACTATGCTGATGTCTGGGGACTTTTGGCCAGAGTTTCAGTCCTTTGCTGGTCATTAATAGAATAAGTGACTCCATTAATGATTTATTAACAAGTTTCAATTTGAGGCTGTAAATTGGTGGCATAATGATCCTGCCCCTTCTCTGCCAAATGATTAAAGTTTAGTAACTAAAAAGTTGTGACCAAACATGGCTCCTACCCACATTTTTCTCATCTCTGCTCTTTCAGAAATAGGCAGGGTTTTACCAAAGAGCTTTCTTATTTTATGCCATTATATAAGTCTAATTTGGAAAAAGTAGCATATTTAAACCAAGATATTGTAAAAAGGGACTTTTGTTAAAAATGTATAAAGCTGGATTTCCCCTAGTATGTGTTTATAGTCATGCATCATCCTGGCTTTCTGTGGCCCAAGTTTTTAGCACATTCCCAGAAATTTGGCAAAATCTTCTGAAAGCTTCTGAAACAGTCTGCTTCTGTGTTAAGCATATCATCTATCCTCAATTTATTCCGCAAGATTCTAGAACCTGGGGCCCAGGACATGACCAGGAAGGGGTCAAGATTCAGGACTCCCCTATGCTGGGCAGAAGGTGGATCTTTCAGCTTTTCTCCTTCCGGTTGGTTTTATTATCCTGGGCTGGCTGTCCCTCATACACCCACCATGCTTTTTTGTTTATTTGATGGATAAAGCTTTTCTCATTTTGGTTTTCATGTTTCTAGATTCCAGAATAATGTGCTTGATGAGTGCCAGGAAGTGTTTTCATCCCAGGCTGACCAGTTAGGGCAATAACCACAGCCTGGGAACCAAGTCATAAGCAATGTAATTTACCTTAGTAAATTTCTGCAATAAGTAAAAAATGTGTAGAACAGTTTTCTATTATTTAGTAAATTCAAAATACATAGGCAAAAACAATCAAAACCAGTTTTGACCCAAATGTATCAGATTTTTAATTTTATTTTATTTCAAGTTTTTAATTTTATTATGTTATTCAAATGTGTCCCAGAAAATGCAAAAGCTTATGGTCTCCCAGTGCTTTATTATCATCCAACATTTGAGCAACCAGGAAATCAACTTGTGTGTCCAAAGGCAAGAAGCATGCATATCTTTATGCAAGTGATTCTAATTCTTGAAATAGTCTGAAATTTATTTGGGGGGAATAAGTAATTATTTTATACAAAACTTCAGATAACTAAATAATCATCTTTAAGCAGCCTAAATGCCCAACAAGAAATTTAGAATAGGTAACAATTTATCCATGTTACAGAATACTGTGCAGCCATTTAAAAGCTATACCTTCAAAGAACACAAGTTGTAAATATTTCATATGATTAAAATAAAAGAAATGGTGGGGAGAAAGAGACAGAGACAGAGGATTCGGGAAAGGGATAAGATTGGAAGATGAGGAGCTAAGTAGGACAGAATGTGAGCAGTAATACCTTTGATGTTAAATGGGACCAAAGTAGGGCCAAGGCATGTGCTGCTGCCTGGAATGTTGAGATGAACACACACAGACTTTCTGAGGACTGGCTCACTTGCCCATTTCCTCAGTTCATTGGTGTTGGTAAGTTATTCTAGAGAATTTTAGAACCCTGAGAAGCAGGTATATGAAAGTGTAAGTAGATGAAGAACACACACCTTCTGCTTGGTGCAGACAAATCTATTTAGCAACTGCCTTACAGGGCATTCTTAACATGCTTGATCACACTCTTCCTGAATTAAAAAATAACAATAATGAAGGTTCCCTTATCTCAAAGTTTTCTTGTATCTACAATATTCTTCTTCTTCCTTTCTTCCCAAGCACACTTCTTGAAGGAATAGAATCAAAGTGTCAACCTTCTTAAATCTATTCACAATCCTTAGCCTATTGGAATAAGGCTTCAGCAACCAACCACAACATTGAGACTGCTGAGGCAAAGGTCAACACAGGGTTTCCCAATTGCCAAATCCATTAGAGTCCTTCACATTTTCATCTGCTTGGACCCAATATGGCTTTTAACCATCCTTTGTTGAATTTTCTCTAAAACTCTTCAAAAGGATCATTCTCACCTGCTTTACTTTTCTTTCTTACCTTCTTTCATTCCTTCTTTGTCCCTTTTTACTTTACTTACTAGGTCTGCCCATTTTCACTGACCTTATAAAAATTATCTCATCTTTCTAGACTTAGCTCCAAGTTCAATACCACTGTGGAATCTATTCACCCATTCAGGTTACCTAACTTGAGCATTAGGACACTTCATTTACCAAGATCTCTTTAAGGCCCCTGCATATCGTGTGCTTATGAGGTCATAGATCTTTGTAGAATATAAAGATGTTTTAAAAAACATTTTATTATTTTTAGAGAGAAGGGCAGGGAGAGAGGATGAAGGGGAGAGAAACATCAATGTATGGTTGCCTTTTACCTGCCTCCAGCCACAGACCTGGCTGGAGACCTGGCTTGCAACCTGGTTATATGCCCTGACTGGGGAATCGAAAGATGTTATCTATTTTAATTGTAGTAAGTGCTATGTCTCTTTCTACTCTGTCTTCACCCACTTGGTACATGTCTCCTCACATGGCTGAGGGCACCTGGGGAATCCAGTTCAGAAAGAGTTGAGTTAGATATTAATTTGAATTTCATTGGATGCATTAATGTATTTCATAAACACTTCTTTGTATTTTGAGTGACACTAGCTTTCCCAGTATAGGAATGGTTTCCACAAATACCTCTGCTGCCCACGGGGCTGACTCACCCTGTACTGTGACACTCACCAGCAGGGAGGCCAGAGGCTGCATCATGATGAAAACAGCTTGTCATGTAAGGGCAGTTAAGTGAAATAAGCACTGAGATGTAACACACTTTATTCTAATCTTTAAAAGCAAATGATTCAACCTTTAACAACACTTAGCCAGAATAATAAAAATAAAGTTTAATGAATTATGCTTATGAAAAGATTGAATTACATTTCGTTTATGAAAAATGATCATAAAGAATTGTCATATCAAGAGATGATCAAAGAGTATACAACTGAGATATAAAAAGAAAACATTATAGGAATTTGTTATGTATCTAGGTAATAAAAATATTATGTTGGATATTTGTCTTCTGGCTTTTGTGATACTTGTTTTATTCCTCAGATTTTTTAAATTTAGAATTTTTGTAATATTTTTTCTCACTATAAATAAAACTTCTCTTTCATTCTTAAATTTATATTTGTAATTTAGTATTTTTCCCTTTAAGAGAGCCCTGCAAATCACATAAACTTTAGGCTCTACAAGCCTGAATGCCCACAGTCGCCCTACAAATCTGAATAACAACCTCAGGTCTTTATCTTGTAGCTTCATTGCTTAGTCCAGGTCCAAATACCTACTTCAGGCTCAATAAATGTTGAGAAATATTTCATTCTCAAATGTTATGCTGTTACACTTGGGGTTTATTTTATTTTAATACAATCAAAGGATGTGAAGTAAGGGCATCTTAAGAAACCAATCCCAATTCAGACAGGGTATATTCAGCTGTTGTGCTTTTCTGCTCATATAGTCCTTCTCAATGTTGTGTCTCATTTCATCTTTACCATATCCCCAGTCCTAATAAGCAGGAGATGGCATAAAGGAAAGAAATGTAGAAATCCCCCTATTTATTATAGATGATTCAGAGTATGGAGTACCTAAAATGAAGAAGAAATTAAAGAAGGATAATGATAAATATCTGCCTAGGACTCATGGAAACACTGAGTTCCCATATTCCCTTGTTTTGCAGAAACTACCCATCTGCTAGGAACAGAGTCAGGGTCTAAAATGTATCTCTAAGAATCAACTCCTTTGCTTCGTTACTTTCCTTTGTCTTGGAGGCTTTGCTATTTCAGGTACCAACTCTACCTGGAGGCCTAACTTACAGATCTTCAGCCAGTTGCTGAGTCAGCAGAGCAGAAACTCAAATCTGGCTTTTTCCATTTTCAACCTCCCTCTATCCCCTGTTCTTGAGATGTTATTTTCAATGGGACTTCAATATACTTTCCTTGATGTTAATCTCTTTTCATATCATTGGTGTCTAATTTGCTCCTCCGCTGGGTTTCATGATCAGAACCCTATGACCTCACCTCACCCTTGACTTCAACCCTACCTCAAGTGTTTTTCTTCCTTTGGTGACTAGTCTTTTCCCTTACAGTTTTTTATAAACATGGAGATGCAGTCTTTAAAAAAAAATCTTTTGTAGGTATACATCTACAATCTTCATCAGACCCTTGACCTCAGAATCCCCTCTTTCTATAGACATTATAAACAAATTTCCTGAAAATAATTCATATTTCTCTATAATTTAATTCAGTTTATCCCCATCCTCAAATCCTGTTAGTCACTTACAAATAAATATAAAACCGGCATCCTCAATCCCATGTCTACAGACCACTCATGAAGTCTATACCTTCTTAGAGAGAGAAAGAGAGAGAGAGAAAGAGAGAGAGAGAGAACAAGCTTAGAAAGTCAATAAAAGAAAATGTAAACTAATTAAGATAAAAGAGAGAAAGACATGGAAATACTAGCTGTGAAAAAGACAGAACTCTCATATTCATTGTTCTATATAAACTGAAAAAGATCTGGAAAACAAAGTTAAGAGTGATGTGTCTTCTAGAGTAAATTGAAAAATAAGTCTAAAGCCTTGAATTATAAGGCAGATATTGGAATTGACGCAAAATTTCAAAAAAAATGTAGAATATTATGTTGCAGTGGCAAAAGAAATTTCTCCCTTTATTTAGGAAGAATGACCAACTAAACTGAAAATGAAACTTCTGGACCTTAAGAATACATATTGAATATGGAGAAGAAGAAAACCCAATCACCAAGAGAACAGGTATTAAATGCAAATTATATTCCAAGCCTATAAAAAAATAAAGAACTGCATAGCTCTTTTGTATGTGCTGCATTTTGAAATGTGATATTTAAAAGAACAATAGAAATAAAATGTAAATGCATTGCCACAAGAAATGTATAAAGTTAAAAGAATACACAATAAGTCCATTTACATGAGAATTCTTTGGAGGTGGATTCAAATTGTATTCAAGTTTGAAGATACAGGGACAATGTTTCAAAGGTAATATCAATATTTGCTCCTTGTTTTGGACTAAATTTGGTTTTAGTTTAAGAATCAGTTACTCATAATTATAGGTTTTTCAGAATTATTAACTGAAAAATAATAGTTTCAACCTATTTTTTTTTTTAGCTTCTTTTAGTTTCTTTGACAAATTGGCTGTGAGTGTTCCTTGAAAAGGAAATATAACAAAGTGGTGTTCCACCTTTTCAGAGGGTCTGATATTCCTTCACAATCACAAAGGAAGCAAACAGGTATTTTTCTACAATGATGGCATAAATTTGTGCTCAAAGAATAGAACATCCCATGGTTGTATCAAATCATAAAAAAAGGATAGGCAGAAAATTAAAATCTGCATTCTCTGATTTTGGTCAAATTTGAGAGGTAGCATTTTGCACATATTGAGAATGTTTTTCTATATTTATGTTAGAAATATTTTCTATTTGCTCTCCAAACCAACATTTACCAATATATATTTTCAATAAATGAAAGCTTCCATTTGGGATAACGAGTCTCTGGGGTTTTACTCCTCCCAGATCATGGAAATCATGGTGTAAACAAAGTCCAGTGACAATACCCACACTGTTCTTTGTCCACATTCCAGCCCCGCAGTAGGGCCACAGTATTTCCAGGTACTGGGTGCCATGTGCAAACCAAACAGAATGACCAGAACTGCTTTGTACCAGTTCGTAAGTCCCCAAAACTAATTTGAGCAGTAGAGAAACAGCAAGAAGAGTACAAGAAAAAGTAAATTTCTTTCTGTTATATCCTAGACCCAGAAAGGTCTCATACTACACTTTTCTGACTGTTATAAAAAAATTGCCCAAATTCTCTTGCACCTCCATGTCCCATTCTGATGAATATGGCTACTCCCAACTTTGGCATAATTCCCTGGCAGGAGAATTTAGATTGTGTGATCTTTGAAGTCTTTTTCCAAAAGAAGATCCAATCTTACAAAAAGAGTTTGCTTCCTGGGGACACACAGAATAGCTCCATTGTCTTCTGGGGAAGCAGTTTATATGTTCCCTTTGTGCTTAACCAGCCACACTCTAGAGTGACTTAAGCAAAGGCATACCATAAAGAGTTCACACATGAATTGTTTTGAATAATTTTCTGGCAAGAAGTGAAGCGTTCCAAGTTTGGGGCTGTTTCTTACATAAGAAGAGTAAGCATCACTTGGCTAACCAGTCTTTCAGCAAGCTCAGCTCCCACCTTTTTAGCTGCAGTGAAGGGTATTATAGCCATGAACCAAATTCCACCTGACTGCTGTGATCAGGGAACCTATGGGAATTAGTCAGCATAGGTCTCAAAGGGAATTTATGCATTTTGGGAATCATTTCATTAAAGAATTGACTCCTGAGGAACCAAGATAGTGGAGGAGTAAGCAGAGCTACACCAATCTCCTCCCAACACCAAACTGGAATTACAACTTAATTGTGGAGAAATCATCCAGAATAACTAACAGAACATCAATTGGAGAGAAGTCTTATTACCAGAAACAAAACAGAAGAGCCAATTCATCACAACGTGACTGGTAGAAAGTGCAGAGACGCCAGAGGGCTGGCAGGGCTCCCACGGGTGGCAGCTGAAGGGACAGAGAAACATCTCAGCAGCCAGGGGTTTCCCCTGAGAAGGGTGGCATCTAAACCCCCAACTGGGCTTCCCAGCCTACAGCAACACAGCTGAGAGTAAAACAGCACCCAGCTGTGAAAAGCAAAAAAGCTGCCAGGTTTAGCTGGCTTGACAGAGACTGAATTCTTAAAAGGGATCACAAAGATACAGTGGTACCCACTTACTATGGGCTACAGTAGAGGGAGGGAAGAGTGGACTAGAGACACTTTGGGTCAATGGCTTTAGGGGAAAGCTGAGGGAGCAGCCCATGAATCCAGGGCTGACCCATCCCCCATATAGCCAGCAGACCACTTTTCTCCAAAGGGCAGAAGCCTGAGGGTATGCCACAGCCTCAACCATAGGAATTAATCTGCTTCACCTGGCAGTGCCTAAACCTGACTTCAGATCACAGGATGATTGGATTAACAAATAAATTCACCTGCCCTGCCCAGAGGTGCCTAAAATCGACCACTGATCACAGACTGATTGGATTAACAACTAAAGGAGACAGACAAAGACTGTGGATCTCTGGTAGTCTCCAACTGACTGAGTAGGCCCACCCTGGGACACAAGCTGACGTCACCAAGCATAGCTCCAGGAAGTAAAAAAAGTGCACCTCTACACCACAGAAGGTCTCATCACTTAGACAGTAAATCAAACCAGACCAATCCAAGAAGCAGAAACAAACAAGAGTCACCTAAAATGGGGAGACAAAGAAATAAACCCTCAGCAAATGGAAAGGAGGAATCCCCAGGAAGAGTGCAAAATGAAATAGTCAAACATACTCTCAGACATGGAATTCAAAATAATGGTGATAGAGAAGCTCAATGAGCTCAGCTAGTTCAAAGAAAACTACAAACAACTCCAGGGGCAATTTTGTATATTACCTGTATCTGCATTACTGCAGGTTAAGTTTTCTTAGATTGGAATCATTTCACAATATGGGAAAATCAGGTTCCTTGCAACAACTCAGAAAAATTGAATTCATTTAAGGAAGAAGAAAAACCTAAGAAAATGGGGATGTATATTACATAGAAGACATTCTATCTTTCTTATTCACTGTTACAAAATATGTGCTTATTCGTGTGTGTGTAATATATAGATTTTGTTAGCAATTTATGTTTTAAATAGCAATCAACTGGTCATGGGTGTGTTGTGAAATCAGTCAATCTTTAGGTTAGAAAAGATGCTGAGAATGAAGACCAATTTGGATGGAATTTGCAAACTACTAAACTATATGATTCATGTACATAGTCAATCTATACTCTCATATTAGCATGTAAATTAGATGAGATTCCTCCCAACTAAGTTGTGGAAATATATCTTTCCAGTTATGAAGGCCCCCAAACTGGGGATGCTTGAGAAAAGGAATGAATGCTATAGTAAAGTTTATTATTGAAATGTGTGTAATCTCTACCTCAACAGCCTCTTAAATTGTTGAGGGGTTACTTTAGAACCACATAGGAAGTCAATCACAAGGTTAAAAAATTAGAATACTATTCTACAAAATTATTTAAATCCTAGGGATTTTTATTTTTTACCTCAACTTAGACATAATAATTTCTACTCTGGGGAACAGCCGAGCACTACAAGTACCATTATTTCTGAAGGCTTCAACTTGTAGAACACATGTAGAGGAAAAACAGATGGTATTGTAAGAAGTCAGACCTATGCACAGCCTAAATAAATATAAATAAATAAATAAATCTTCTATTTAAAATGGAAAACTCCAAAAAGAATAAGTTGTAGTAGCTTAAAATAAAGTTGAGTTGTGTTATTGGAGTGGGGAGGATCTGACTCAAAAACCAAATTCATTTTTTACTATGGGTTTGGCACTGTCTCTAGGACAACTTTCACAAAAGTGAGTTCTGCAATACACCATTTCTGTGATATATTTCACAAAAATGGCATTCCAGAGTAAAATAAGTATTAAAGAAGAAAAAAATCTGCTTAATTTTGCTGCAATATATCTAAAACACTATCATTTAGCATGCAATAATTATGTAAGCTATTGGCATATTTTAAATTTTTGTATTAACTCTTCAAAATCCAGTATGTACTTTAAATATGTGTAAAAATATGTACAGGTATAAATGTATTTTTGCATGTGTTTGGTAATACTGCAATTCATATTACTTAAAAGAGTATTTCTTTAAACAAATGAATTAATGTAGGTATTTTAGAATAATGAAAAGAAAACTTTGTATTAATATGATTTGAGAAGCTGACAGAAGACAGTAATTAAATGGTGAATTTTCTGGATGTGAAAGGAAGAAAGAAAAAGTACACTTTGGTGGTTACAGAATAGACAGGGGGATGTTAAGAACAAAGGAAATAGAGAAGCCAAAGAACTTATATGCATGACTCATGGGCATTAACTAAGGGGGCCACTGCTGGAGGGAATGGGGTACTGAGTGGAGAGGGGCAAGGAGAGGAAAATTGGGACAACTGTAATAGCAAAATAAATAAAATACATTAATTAAAAATTAAAAAAAGAAATAGTTACCTCTTTGTTTAGAGGTAGTCTAGCAGAGGATTAAGTATGCAGGTGCCAGAGACATATTGCCTAGGTTTCAAATCCTGACTCTATTTTTTAATAGCTTCTTGCCAAAATCTCATGGTAGTTTGAGGATAGGATGAATTAGTATCTATAAAACATTTAAAATACTGAACACATGGTGAGCCTATATAAGTTTTTTGTTATTGTTCTTTATTCCTTGGTATATTTTTATTCACTGTGTCTATAAAACTATAACATAAATATATACAAGTATTGCAAGAAAAGTAGAGAGAGATATTAAAGTATTTAAGCAAGATCTAAAACAAACAAAAAAATTGACTCCCAAGATGCATAAATTCCCTTTGGAGCCAGATTTCTTGAATCATAAGGCATGTCCCCATCTGAGAAGTTAAACTAGTTCTGATAGCCTTATCAATTGAACAAATTGAGAGTATTACAATTCAGTGTATCAGTGAAACTTTATTTCTATGAGCAACAGTCAAGGTGGAGATCACTGTAACATTTGTAAACATGGTCATAAAATTATTTCACACTTCTATGAAAAGATAGGTATACATCTCCTCTCCATAAATTTAGGCTCAATGACTGATTAGTAGAATTCAGAGGAAGAGATACTACACTTGTTTTCATACTCAGGCCTTAACAATATTAGGCTTTCATTTCCTCTCTCTTGGGATGTTCACTCTTGAGATACAACCATCTTGGGCTTTAAAGAGGCCCAAGCAGCCCATGAAGAGAATTACATGAGAGGAACCAAAGACCCTGATGCATAATCTGAGCTAAGCTCCTGGGAAGTAGATAGCACCGACTTGCCAGCTATATGAATGAGCTGTCATAGAACAGGATCCACCAGCTCTCAGTCGAGCTGCCCCAGCTCACCCTCATTTTAGCAGATGTGTTGTCCCTGTTGAGCATTGACAAAATTTTAAATTTATGATAAAAATAAAATACTATTGTTTTAATAACTGAATTTTAGGGTAAATCATTATGTAGTAACATACAACTAATAAAGTCAACTTGCCACAGGATATATTTAGGCAATTTAATCTGAGGATTAAAAGTGATTTTTTCTCAATCCAGTTTTGACTTTGAAATCTCAGAAAGCAAATTCAGTTTAAGAGAGAATATACTTTGTAGCAAATATAAATTTGGTTTAGTGTCTTGCAATGAGCTCTGCTAAATCAATATCCTGCATGTTTAAAATTAAAAACAATAATATTGATAACAAAAGCATGACACTGTTGGCAAATGTAAATGATAATATTATCTCTAACATGAGGGTCTTATTGTTGTTATCTTTGAAATTTTTGCCTTCAATTGTACAACCCTCGGTGATGGACTATTTTAATGCTTTAATTTTCCTGGAACATTAGATTATATGGAAAGAACTATGATTACATGACCATTACGATATTTAGTCAGCATGGGACAGAATACATCAACCCAAAACCTTATGAAATGTAAGGTATATGAAATAGTCTCCTATATTACAATACAGTTCAGGTACTTAACAATAAAGTATCTTACTTACAATAAAATATCTTATGAGCTCCAGTCACTTACCAAGCATCTATTAGTGGCTAATTATACAGATAAATAAGGAAATATAATGAGTAACAATGAATAACAATAATTATCTTCTGAAAAGAAAAACATTTTTCTTTTTTATCCCATTTGGCTTCAAATATCTCCCACTCTCATCTGCAAAGTCTTTCAACCTGTACACCTGAAGAACCTGGGGCTTATGGACCTCAAATGACTTTCCCACCTGTTTCTAATGGGGAAGAATTGCCTATGGAGACCCACATACTTCCACAGGATTCGGGAGCTGAATGCTCTGGAAGAGGCAACACATTGGCCCAGATCCCTTTATATTTTAGCCAGTGTGGTGGTATCTGTAACTTTTGCTTATGTGATGCTCCTCCCCACCTTGTGGTAATGACACCTTGATTTTTCTTTCAGGACCCACTGGCAGTGTCCACATTTGACACTCAAAGTTAACTAATATGTTGCACTCTATATGTTTTTCCTGTATACAATAATTGGTTAGATTTGTGTAGTCAGGAAAATTTGGACCTTCTCTGTAGCTACCAGGAATGGTGAACTCTCACTGACCTGGGGTTGCAAGCATAGGGAGTGTAGGTCTGGAGCTCATGGGGCAGCCACAAGGGCAGTGTCTGACCTGGGGTGAATCTGACAGAGGTAACAGAGCAGA
Organism: Noctilio leporinus; assembly: GCA_004026585.1. Classification (NCBI taxonomy): domain Eukaryota; kingdom Metazoa; phylum Chordata; class Mammalia; order Chiroptera; family Noctilionidae; genus Noctilio; species Noctilio leporinus. The sequence continues at coordinate 98,842 of PVIW01003640.1, read as the reverse complement.
GATGTGGGAGATCCATTAAGCTACATGAGCTAATAATTCCCATCCTTTGGCTGGGGCTCATTTGAATTAGGTTTCTGTCATCTGTTGGGGTCCCCTTGGGAAGGTGTTGGGCCATGGAGCCAAGCTTATAAGACCTGACCAGAAAGCCGGGAAAGCTGGGTGCATGTAGGTCTCGATGCTGTGGCCAGGGGGCCCCAGTGGGAATCTGGCCTTGAGAACATTCCACAGGTCTTTTGAAGCCTGTGCCTATGACCTAAACTTCTTAGACTTAATTATGGCACCCACAACAGATGTTAAACCTTCACTGACATGTAATCTCACCCTCTCTAAAATTGTAGGGGGCACCTGGAGTTCTTAGCATCATTTTATCTAAACTTAGCAACTCTTTCTTTTGAATATTCTTCTATAGTAATGATTTATGGTGTGTACATGCATTCTCCAACCTTGTGTACTCAGTAAAAACTTTCAGAGGTGGGCAATTGAGGCATTTGTCTACCAGACACTTGCTGGTCTTCTTTATCCTAGCACAAGCTGCCTGGGGAGAATTCATTTCATCCACAGCACCAAGGGATCTCTGCAGGTTGGGGGTCGTCCACAGTCATCTGTAACCAAAAGATTCCTAAAATAGCTGATCTATCAGGTGAACCTATTTTTGGCCAGCAATCATATACAGAGGTAAGTATGATTTGAAAGAGGAGGTTAAGAGGAGCCCAGATTCTGCAGCCACCCCAGCGAGGATGTCTCAGGCAGCTAAAGACAAACAGGAGGGTCCTAAGGTTGCTTGTGGTTTGGGAGTTGATAAAAAGCAGTTGGGGAAAAGTTACAGTGGCTCTCAGGAATTCTCTTTTGCTCATGGACTTGATACTTTGTAACTTTGCATACACTAAAACCTAATTTTTTATAAGATTTTAAAAATTACCTACAATATGATTTAATTTTTCAAAGAACATCCACACTGGCGTTTTAATTAATCTTTTCACTGCTCCACCCTGTTGAAGAAAACTGAGATCAACTTTATTATAATCTCACATTTGAAGCATTTTTGTTGGAGGAAAAAAGAGGAATACCAAAATGTTTCAGAAACTTGTATCAAAAGAAGGTTGTAGGACCTAAAAACGGCCTATTTGAGATGGCAAACTGAAAAGAAAAACCTTTCCCTCTCTCTCTCTTTTCTTTCTTTCTTTCTTTTTTTTTTTTTTTTTTTTACTCTATCAGGATAATTAGATACTTTTTAACTGTTACTAGACTTTTCTGACTCTATGACCTTCTCCCCTCTTTAGTCCAGACTAGGTAGCCAGGGGCTGAGGCAGGATTGGTGAGAGGGGCCAGGTGGGGAAAGGGGAGCCAAGGACTGTTAGGAGAGCTACAAGGCAAGTTGACAGCAGTCCCTGCCTCAGTTATTCCAGATAAGATTTTGCTGCAAGATAATCAGTTGGAGTAGTGGGATTTCCTATAGAAATAGAAAGGATTTCCTATATTAATTTTGTCCCATTTACTTAAGAAGCTGACCAGGAGGCGAAATATCAGTTTTGTATAAGGATAGGCCTAGGGAAGACAAGAGGAGCAAGTCACAGGAAATCTATACCCTTGCATCCCTGAGAGATTGTAGGGGTAGAAAGGGTGCAGGAAAGCATATGTGAAAGAGAAAGTGGGAAGTCATAACCTGTATCCTGCTCAACCCCCAGCCCTGAGAATTCAGTGCAGAGCCAGCAGGCACCATGGACAGGAGAAAAAGAACACCAGAGGCAGTGGGGCTCCTGCTCACCACCTGTTCTTCCAGTCTGAGGCCCAGCATGGTGAGGAGGATGGAGAGCATGGTCAAGCAGAAAAAGGGTTTTGATGCTGTCCTTATACCCCATTTGACTTCTGTGTAGCATTGATAGTAGGTTGAGAAGTGTGGGACTTGAGATGGTAGGGTAGGTAGGGGACAAGAGAGATGATTCTGGAGAAATATAGGTTATGCAGTCTGTGCTAGAAACCACATGGCAGATGAGAAGACCTAGAGCAGTTTACATATCAGAGAAAGCTAGAAGTTGGGTGGCCAGGCCCTGGCCCAGAACAAGTCAAGAAAGAAAATTCACAATGTCATCATCCACAGATCTCAACAATGAAGCAAACCCACATCAGGCCAGGGTACCCTCTCCCATACCCTGAGGGGATATGAGCCTCTTCCTCACTACCCTAACACCTCCTTTGAGTGAGTGCCAAGAAAAGGGAAAGAATTGGAAACCCTGAGAGATTATTCCAAAGCATTGATTTAAACCTAAGGAGACTAATAAAATTATTAGACCAAATGGGACTAACATTAGTGTGTGTGTGGAGGAGGGGCCATGGGCAATAAGTTGGAACCTTCTGAGTATTCTGGACCCCATTAATCAGTATCTGTGGTAAATTCCTATCTAAGTCTTGGTGTATTCTTATTCTTCCTACCATAAAGAGATTTGATTTCTTCCTTTGGAATACTGTTACTCTAGCTTGCTTAATAAAAAGAATCATGTAGAGAATTTATTAAAAACACAGATTTTTATACCTTATATGCAGCCCCACCAGACCTCCTGAATAAGAATCTCTTAAGGAAGGGTCCAAGAATCCATACTTTTTGCAAACATCTCTGTGTCTCTTGTGATCACTTTGACAAATGCTGCTGTAGATTATAAAGTAGCTCCAACATCTCAAATATAATGTCATAAGACCTCTAAATTCTGTGGCCTGGCAGGCCAATTCTGGTTATGTTTGCAACTACCATGGAAAAGTATTGTAATGCTTCTTGAATCATGATTCTTCTTGATTGTACTTATTCTTCAAAGTTTAAAGGCCCAAGTATTATAACTTCATTACCATGCTTACACAAAGCCAGATTAAATTCTGTCAATTTGGTTAAAGATGTTAAGCCTTTTGTTTTGAGTCATGACGGCAAATCCAAAGATCGGATGGTTGTTTCCTCCAACCATCAGAATTAATTTAGGATGAACAGTGCCAATCAGAGCAAAAAGCTAATGATGTGGATTCTCCGGTGAAGTGAAGGACACTCTTTCTCTATCTCAGATGTGAGTGGAGTAGAGATATCAATTAATTTTAGTGAATTTCAGTTTTCAAGGTTATTAATCTCAATATTTGGGAGCAAGACATAAAAATCTTCATTTCACCCACAAAGTTTGCAGTTTATGTCACCAGACAGAGAGCAAAAACCTGTGTTGATATCACAGTCCAGATTCTGGAGAAAATAAAGGTTTTAGGGAACTTGGTAATTTCCACAAAAAGATGATGACAAGATGGCAACAAAGAGTGCATTGCATGGCTTGAAGCCCATGAGGAAGCACCCTTGGCTCACCTGGGAAAATGTCTCTCTTCCAAGCACTGATTCAGGCTGAGTCTCTGGAGACCAGAGCCAAGGCTGCTAGTCAAATGGAAACCATTCTGGACCCAGCAGGGCCTTCCTGACATGGACTTGTTAAACAATAATTGGAAAAGAAGGACGGAAGGCAGGCTAAGACCTAAACATTGTCCTCCCAAAGACAGCAAACTTCCAACCCTGTGAGAGAAGCAGCATGCGCCTGACAATCCTGTTGGGGCACCAGGAAGAAATTGCAGGCCCTATCAGGAGGATCAGGAAGGGCTCTGCGAAAGCCAGGTTGGAGCCCAATTCTGAAAACCAAGTAGACTTTGTTCTTAGTTTTACTTTATTTTCATATTTTACTATGTTCCAAAAAGGATTTGAAGCAATTTTGAGTTGGGTTGCTCCCAGCTGAGAGGTGGTTTGTGGGCAGAGAAAATAACAGGAAGTAAGGCACAAAATATTGAACACAACTGAAGCAGGGAGGAGAAAGAGGTGCAGTGGGGTGAAGAGACCCATGGGAACAGTGCCCTCAAGAGGTGCTCCACCCAGCCAAGTGAGAGGTGGTGAGGGCCTGGATCGAGGCAGGACCAGTGGACCTGGAAAGAGGAAAGCACCTGGAGATATTTTAAAAATAAAATCTGCAGGACTGGCCACAGATGGAATGTGGTGGTTACAAAAAAGGTAATAGTTGATAAAAATGCTGAAATTTTTACTTTTGGTGCAGACCAGATGAAAACATTATTAGCCAAGATGTAAAATACAGGATTAAGTGTCAGAAAGAGAGGCACCTGGGCATAGACAAAACAGTCAGTTTAGAACCAGTTTTGAATTACAAAAACAGATTATAGGTGAAATGGGTGAAGGGGGTCAGAAGGGGCAAACTTCCTGTTATAAAATAAATAAGCTCTGAGGATGTAATGTACAGCATAATGACTGTAATCAATGATACTGTATTATGTATATGAAAGTTCCAAGAGAATAGATCTTAAAAGTTTTCATCATAAGAATAAATTTGGTAACGCTATAAGGTGATAGAATTTAACTTGACTTATGTGGTGATCATTTTGCAATGTAAACAAATATCAAATCATTAGGTTGTATACCTGAAACTAACATAATGTTGTATGTCAATTATACTTCAACAAAAATTAAAGGAAAAAATTCCAGAACAAAAGGTATTTTAAATATATTAGAATAGCTCAAATTATTAAATAAAATGTTTTTAATATTAATGTGTCTTTCTTTTTATTTTTTAATTAAATTTTATTGATTATGCTATTACAGTTGTCCTAATATCTCCCCCTTTACCCCTTCTACCCAGAAACCCTCACTCTCTCAGGTAATCCCTGCACCATTGTTCATGTCCATGGGTCATACTTATTTATAAGTTCTTTGGCTACTCCATTTCCTATACTGTACTTTTCACATCTCCATGGCTATTCTGTAACTACCTATTTTGTATTTCTTAATCCCCTCACCTCTTCACCCATTGACCACAGTCCCCTTCCATCTGGCAGCCATCAAAATGTTCTCTGCATCCATGATTTTATTTCTGTTCTCCTTGTTTGCTTAGTTTGTTTTTTAGATTCAGTTGTTGATTGATATGTATTTTTTGCCATTGTATTGATCATAGTTCTGATCTTTTTCTTAAATAAGTCCATTTAACATTCCTTATAATAATGGCTTAGTGATGATGAACTTCTTTATTTTTTTCTTGCCTGGGGAGCTCTTTATCTGCCCTTTGATTCTAAATGATATTTTGTTATAGGTCCATGCTTTTCATGACTTTGCATATTTTTTGCAAATCCCTTCTGGCCTGCAAAGTTTCTTTTGAGAAATCAGCTGACAGTCTTATGGGAACTCCCCTGTAGGTAACTAACATTTTTTTCTCTTGTTGCTTTTAAGATTTTATCTTTATCTTTAAACTTTGGCATTTTAACTATGATATGTCTTGGAGTGGGCCTTTTTGCATCTATCTTGTTTGTGACTCTCTGTGCTTCCTGGACTTACATGTCTATTTTCTTCACAAAATTAGGGAAGTTTTCTTTCATCATTTTTTCAAATAAATTTCCAATGTCTTGCTCTTTCTTTTCTCCTTCTGCCAACCCTATAGTGTGAATATTGGACCTCTTAAAGTTGTCCCAGAGTGTGCTTACAATATGCTTTTTAAATTTTTAATTCTTTTCTCTTCTTGTTGTTCTGATTGGTTGATTTTTGCTTGCTTATGTTCCAAATCACTGATCTGATTCTTGGCTTCATCAACTCTACTGTTGTTTCCCTATAAACTGTTTTTTATTTTGATTAGTGAATCCTTTACTTCCAACTGGATATTTTTTATGCTGTTGAGGACTTCACTAAATTCCTTGAGCATCCTTATAACCAGTGTTTTGAACTCTGCCTCTGATAGATTGTTTATCTCCATTCTGTCTAGCTCTTTTTCTGGGGTTTTGATCTATTATTTCATTTGGGCCATGTTTCTCTGTCTCCTCATTTTGGCAGCCTCCCTGTGCTTAGATAGAGCTGCTTTGACTCTGTGTCTTGGTAATGTGGCCTACTGTAGTAGGTGTCCTGTGGGGTCCAATGGCACAGCCTCCCCTATCACCCAAACTAGGTACTCAAGGTATGTTCTTTGTGTGGAATGAGTACGCCCTCCTCTTTTAGTTGAGACTTGGTTGCTTTTGGCAGATCAATGAGAAGAATTTACCCAGGCCAGTTATCAGCAAGGACTGGCTATGACTACTTACCACCTGTCTTTGCCCTCTGTGGAGGATCAGCTGTGCAGGGGAAGGGTGGTGGTGCTCTGATGTGGTCTGTAGCTGTCCATTGGGGTTCACTGGCCCTGGGGTTCCCTGGGTGGTCAAGGTCGGCTCCCACCTGTGTTTTTCCCCAGAGCCACCCTGCCTGAGCTATAGAGCAATCTGAGATGGCTATTATCTGTGCTGGGCTTGGAGACTCCCAGGTGAAGCCAAAATGTAAATCTAGGCTAGCTGCTGCTAGTGCTGAGCCTGGGACCACTTAGCAAGAGGTGCCAGGACTGGAGTCTCACTGAGGCCAGATGTTGCTTGTTTGAAAGGATTTAGGAAGCTATGACCCATGAGTTAAGACCAGCCATGCATGTGGATAAGCTACTGTTAACAGCTATAAGTTGGGTGAGTCGAGGCTCAGCAGATCCCCAGGGTGGGCAAACAGTATTAGCCAGGTTGATGGAGTCTCAGATATGGCACCCACTTGCCAGCTCTGTGGCTCTGCCTGCCTTTCTGACTGGGAGAAAGCTGTCTCCAGCTCTCACTTTGATGCCAGGTGCTTCACTTCCATATGCCACTGGTGCCTTTCAAGCTACTACCCCTATGCTGGAGCTCAGAGGGAGTGAGTCTGAGTAAGCCTATGTGTGGATTCTTTAAGAGGAACTGCTTAGGACTTCAGAAGTTTCTTCCACTGACTCAATCCCACTAGTTTTTGTAGTCAGAAGTTGTGGGAACTTATCTTCCTGGCACTGGTACCCTGGGCAAGGGGGCCTGATGTGATCCTGGGACTCCTCACTCTTGAGATATTTCTCCTAAATTTTTATTTACCACACGTGTGTGAGGGACCTGCCCATTGCACATCTGTGTGCCTCTTACCAGTCTGGACGTATATGGTTTCTTTAATTGTATAGTTGTCATTATTCCAATCAACCTGACTTCTGATGGTTCTGAGTGATGATTGTTCTATGTTTTAGTTGTAATTTTGATGTGGTTATATGAAGAGTTAAGCCATGTTTACCAATGCTACCATCTTAAATAAACTGTTTTAATATCTAAGCACCAAGAACAAAAATCTTCAAAGGAACAGCAACAACAAATAGAGTCTATAAATCCTACCTTGACTACCTCAATGAAGGAGAGTAATTTTGTCAAAATGATGTGAAAGCAAGCTATTCTGCTATAAATATTTACTACAGTAGGTGCTACTTGTAGCTGCATTACAAATAAAGGAGAATATATAGGCCTACTCTCATAAAAAGTATTGATTACAAAGTTATTTATTTGTAGTAAGCATCAGGTACGACACAAATAGAATAAGGCATAGTGCTGAATAAGAGAACTATGGGACAATTCTGAAGCCAAGCAAACAAAAAAAAGTAGAGACATGATGTACATTATTGTATCCTGTGCTTCCTTGAGTTCTGGTGTTGCAGTTGTTTTATTTTTTGTGTTTGTTTTTGCCTAGCAAAAAAAAAACTCTGAGAAATGATAGAGTGCTAACATGCCAGAGTATAGCAGTACTAGCCCTGAATTCTTGCTCCATAAGTGGGCAGGGGAAGGGGACAAGCCAGTGGGAAATAATGAACAGCACAACTACTTACTAGAACTTAAAGGTCAGCTGAGGGTCATGGGAACTGGTCCAGTCTGCAAGACACCTAGAACTTGAATCAGTGAATGTTATGATCAATGCATCCAGTCTCTGGGGATTGCATAACTCAAGCCCCTATCTTTTAAATAAGGCACAAAAACAGACTATGAGTGAAAATGCCCTGACTTTACCTGTATTTCCTGGTAGGCAAAAATAAACACAGCAAAACAATTGCAACATCACAAAAAATGTATCTGAGTAATCTGTCCCTAGGTCTCAAGGATGTTACAAATTGAGCTCCTAAACTATTTTCATCTTATTTTTGAAGTTTTTGTACTCTAATATGTATTCTTCTTGTTCCTTCTCCCCCTACTGAGTACATAAACTGCTCTCAGAAAAACAGCAGCATTTTGTACAGGAAACTTGGCGAGCCTGCATTATTAACAATGTACTAAGAGTCAGCCGATATTTGACTTCACCAAGACTCAACCTATTTGAGTTTCCAGTCCTTCTGAACCTCAATAATGAGCACATATTACTGAGGTCTCTGATAATGGGAACCTTTCCTCTGCTATATTCTCTAGCTGTCACTTGAACTTACTAGTTAAATTTTAGCAGACAATAGTGAGACCGTCAAGTCAAACAGTAACTTTTTTAATGATTCCAGCAAGGTCTCTGGATTTACTTGGATGTCAAGACTCCAGGTTTGGCAATAAAGACAGAGGAGGAATGGCAATTAGGGGTGCAAGTCATGTCATCAGAAAAAAAAAAATTATTCTTTTTGGAAAACAAGGGCTATGTACTATAGGCAAGTGTCTTCCTGCTAAATACATATTAAAATCATGAATTAAATCTGTAAGCCTCAATTACTTCACTGTGGTAATCCTCCCTTAACTGAGTGGGATACATTCCAAGACTCCCAGTGGGTGCCTAAAGCTATGGATAATGACTGAACCCTACATACATATACTATGTTTTTTTCCTTGCATACATACCTATGATAGAGTTTAATTTTCATATTAAGCACAACCAATAATAAAATAGAACAATTATAATAATATACTATAATACAAGCTATGTGGATGGCTTTGGGGCCATCATTGTGTAAAATAAGGGTTAATTGAATACCAACACTGTGGTACCGTGACAGTTGTTCTGATAGATAACCTAGTCAGCTATATGACTTGCTGTTGGTAACCTTATACAGCATGGATGAGCTGGACAAGGGGATGAGTCATATCCCTAGTGAAACAGAGAGGGAAGATGCCAGATTTCATCACAGGACTTAGGACAGCATGCAATTTAAAACTTTTACATTGTTTATTTCTGGAATTGTTTAATATTTTCAGACTGAGATTGACTGCGAGTAACTGAAACTGTGGAAAGTAAAATCACAGTAAGGGGGCTACTGTACCTTTGTTGATTATACACTCAAAAATTTGAAGCCTAGAGCAGGGCCTTGAATTCACAAGAAACAAGACATTGAAAATAGCAGAATAATGGGAAATTATGAGGATGAGAAACATTTTAAGGAAAAAGGATACAACATGGATTTTCTGTGATCACAGAGTATGAACTCCACATTAACCAAGTTGGGAAGAATTGGCAAAAGAGGGTTCTGTTCCTTCACCACCACTGTCAATCCCAAGCTTTTATCTGTTGTTACAGAAACAGGCAGGGGAACTATTTGAGGTATGTAATAAAGAAAATGATGAGGGCTGACCAATTAGAATGGATATGGGCTAGAGTGTTGGAACAGGAGCTAGGCAGCTCCTGCCAAGCTAGATTCTCAGGAGATCCCAAAGATAGTGCCTGGGCAGCTGGGACATCACAGCAGCCATCAGAACAGAACCATTTCAATAGTTTACAGACTGGTATACTTGCAGCATATAAGCCAGCTGAATATCTGCTTTGTTGATAGGCCCTCCTTTTGTTCTATTTGTTTTCTTTTCTCTGAACCCATACGAGAAGGTCTTTATGCAGCAGCCTGAGCACCTGATTCCATATCACTGAAGAGTGGTTATCTGTTACTTAACTGTCTCCCAAACTATTGTGAAAACCTTGGGAAAATTGTATTTTTTTCTCTGTTTTTAGCATCTAACACTTTACCTCTAATTAAGGTAGAAGTGCTGGAATCCTGGAAGAGGTGACATGTGAGAGATGTTAGTGTGAGAGGAAATTCAAACATGCAGAGAGGAGTCTACTGAAAACTTGGGATTCCCCATTGTGCTCTGTGATGGTGATTTATTTATTTAGTTCCCTTCTCATGCTTTAATCCCATACCCTGTGCTCCATCCACCTTTGCAAGCTGCAGAAAGAAGTAAAAGAAGGCAGGAAAGTGAGCAGTAAAGAGCTGTGTTGGAAAGAGGCAAAACTGAAGGCTAGTTTCAAAAAGGAAAGAATGGAAGTAGCAAGGATAAAGTCTGAAAAGCTATTCTGACACTAAACTGTAAAATGACATCAGTGACCAGCTGAGGAAATCAAACTGCATGATGTAGACATGTGGAGAGGTGGAAAATCAGAGCATGGGTGAATTGTCTGCAGATATGTAATGTAATGTAGACAAGAGTCTAAGTAAGATTTGGGGCCAGGAAAGGCTGTTTTAATTTTCTAGGCCTTGACAGTCAATGACAGTGGGAATGAAGAGCAGTTCGGAAATAAAAAACATTGTGGAGTGTAGTTCACAGCCCCCAGTAACAGATCAGAAGCAGAAATCATGAAGGGTGAGAATCGGAAATGATGGCAACACTTTGAGCCTTGATTCCAGGGAGAATGCTGCTCCCTTATCAGCATAACTTATTCAGGGAAGACCCAGCTAGGGCTCTGGTTGGGAAGGGCAAAGAAGAATTATACTAAAAATATTTGAATTGTATAGAGTAGGTACAAAAGCAAAGGGAGAGTTGCAACAAAAATTTTGGGATCAAGGCTTAGGAGAGACAACAGAGATGGAGACAGAATAAACTCAAACAGACTTCGATGTTACTGAACATAACAAGAAAAGCTTCTGTAGGTGAATTGGGATCTTGGTTGTGGCACTCACTTCTTTTAGTCTCTGCTCCTCCTTGTTTCTTAGAGAAAGGTCTGCAGGCATGTGGTGGCTCCTGAGCCCCACAACTGAGCTGTTATTGTGTCAAGCTGATGTCCTAGAGGCCAGCCAGCCTTCATCCACAGTTTTCTCATCCTCCAGGTAATTTTACTTTTAAAGTCTTTTTAACAGTGTTATTTATAAATCAGTAAACACTGAGATTATATTTTATAGAACAAAAATTTATACATGAGTGAAATATATTAACCATGTCTAGGAAAGGCTGGCTTGTTCAGAAAAATTGTATTATAACCAAAGAAACTCACCATCTCTAAGAAACATATTACCTCTTTTCTCTAGGTACACAAGACAATATTGATCTAAAACCAACATTGTCATTTATTAATAATAATGAGACAAATCTCAACTCATCAACGTCTCTATTTTCTATTATTGAGTTTACTTGTTAGCAACTTTATCTTTGCTGAGTATCAACAAACTATTTCCTCTTCCAGAAAAGGATTTTTAATTTAATTTCTTAGTTTAAAAAATATTCTAGGCTACTTCTATACTGGACATTTGAAAATCAAAGAGTTTCAACAGCCACATGCCCATATAACAATAATTTTAACATTTTATCTGGAGTAAGAGCACACTTTGACAATTAACCATTTTATTTCACCAAAAACAATTATATCACATTCAATTGGATAATTTTCTTCTCTCCTGAATTTACTTGTATTCCAATTAAAAAAGTAAAATTACGCAAAATGATTGTTTGTATGTCCTGGAGTCTGACTCCCTCAGTTTGGAGCCTGGGGCTATGTAAACACTTCCTTCCACTGCTGTAATCAGTGATTATCAATGGTGCAGCTTCAAATGTCAGAGATGAACTTGGGTGTCAGCAGTGCCATGCTACTTCTGAAGGCCCTAGGGAAGAATCTGTTCTTGCCACTTTGATCCCCTGGTGCCCAGATATTTCTGGCTTATGGCAATAGCACGTCAACCTCTACCCCTGTCTCCACATGGTTATCTTCTGTCTGTCTGTGCATCCATTCTGTCTCTCATTAAGACTCCTACATTTCATGTAGGGCCTACTTAGGTCCTCAACTAAATTACATCTGTAAAGGCCATTCTACAAATAAGGTTATTTACATAAGTACCAAGAGTTAGGACCTGGACATACGGTTTGGGAGGCAAAATTCAGCCCCATTACCAGCTATATGGCCTTAAGCAACCTACTTTACATCTCTGTGCTTTCATTTTCTCACCTGTAAAATGGGAATTGTAATAGTACTCAACAATGATATAAATAAATAACACACTCAAACTACTTAGCACAATTCTTGAAACATAAATATTAACTATTATTATTTGTTGGATAATAGAAGAACAAACAAACAAAACAAGATCAAATTATGATAGAACTCTTTGCCATGAACTATGGTTTACATTTCTGTAGTAGTGTATGTTTTTCATTTTTAATTTTATACAATATTTTTTCATTTCAGCTTCATTTAATTGTTGTGAAGTAGAAAAAGATTTTAACTATCATATTATACCTGTTTTGTAACTTAATTAACTGAAGCACAACGCGGTTAAGTCATTTTCATTAGTTAATGGAAAGGCTGGAACTTGAACACTGATGGTTTGACTATCAATGTAGCACTCTTTCTATGCTGCCAACATATCCAGGCAAGTTATTTTATAGTTTTATAACTAACCATGGCCAACAGTTTATCTAGATATAAGGAAGGGATTGTGATAAGAGATCTTGATTTAAAATATACCTATAGCAATTAGTATAGGAGAGAGATCAAAAAGCAAGATGATTTAGAAAAAAATATAGTATGAAGTGATTAAAGGTAGGCTTTATTTGAAATGTTTTTTTTCTCCAGGTTTCATATTGAATACTTCAGAATGTTTGGTACAAAGTAGGTTACCAGGCAATTTCTTCAGGCAATTTCCTCAAATTTGTTACTTTATCCCTGTGGAATTGTGGTGGGTTAGAATCTCAAGCAAATGTCCACAGGAAGCTGTTATTCCTTTTGCCTCTTTCCTAATCTTGCTCAGCGGCAGTTAACAGAAGTTCCAGCCCAACTGCTAACAGTTCAGCGAACATGGGGCAGAACCAAGTAAGAAACAGACAAAGGAACAATAGAAAGAAACCTGGAATGTAATCATTTGCTAACTGTGGTGAGGACAAACTCACTCTATTTTGTTCAAAAGGTTTTCCTGGATGGGGAAAAATGATATCTATTAAAAGGAAAACACATGAAGGAGGGATTCTGGTGTTTTCATCTAGATCCCTCATCCTCTAATTCTAAAATTCCCCTGTGAGCTCTTGCTAGAAGAAGTTGCTTCATAAGAAAGAAACAACAGAAGAAAAAGGGTAAGGAGGGAGTGAAGTGGTTAGGTGGGAACAAAGTCTTAGAAATTTTATCCTCAAAATATGAAGTGAATGATTACATAAGGCAATGAAATATAAATAAATATAGGTACTACCACCTCCTTCAGAAATTGGACTCACACTGTCTAATGTCAATTTAGTAATCCTGTGCTTTATCCTATAATGTATTTTCCAGCTTGCTCCAGAAAGCCTCAAGTCACACATACAATGAAATCATTCAGAACACCACCCTGGCTGGTAGCACAGTGGCTAAGGTGCTGGCCTGCGAACCCAAAGGTCGCAGGTTCGATTCCCCAGCCAGGGCACATAACCAGGTTGTAAGCCAGGTCTCCAGTCAGGTCTGTGGCTGGAGGCAGGTGAAAAGCAGCCATACATTGATGTCTCTCTCCCTCTCTGCCTGTCTCCCTTCCCCTCTTTCTAAAAATAATGAAATAAAATCTTAAGGTAAAAAAAAAAAAAATCATTCAGAACAGTTCTTGAAACAATTGATATTGGCAGTAAAATGGAAATGGGCTGCATCTAACTCCAAAACACATTAAAATGATTCTTTGCCCTTCTATATCATTTACCTTGAAGTAACTGACTTCTGAGTAAGAATTAAATTCTACAACTGAAATGAGGGACAAAATTCCAGATAAGCCCAATTAAATCTTGTTATAAAGTCACAGATTGGGTTACACCTGAGTCAGACTATGCCCAGGTGTCCATGAGAATTAGAATGCATCTTTGACTCTATAACCCTGAACACTTAGAGTACAAGGTTATCCTTTGTCCAGGAGACCTGATTAAATGACTAAGGAACACTTTGCTCTCGTTTCCCTCATCCTACACCATCCTGCCTCTCAACTGCTAGTCCCAGATGACATCCATCTAATCCTACATTTAAAGCATCTATTACATCATTCGATATAATAATACCATAATTAATTTTCAAAATTCAACCGCTTCTCATTTCTCCAATGTCATCTTCAATGAACCAACTGAACAAAATGTGTCCTGAGTGCTGTTAGAAGCTACTTTTTAACTAAGCATTGAAAGTCTAGTCTTACTTCCTGCCTTCAATACTTGATTTTATTAAGTTATGTTATGTTTCTGGAAACTGTATTTTTTTTTAAAGATTTTATTTGTTATTTTTAGAGAGAAGGGCAGAGAGGGAAGAAGAAAGGGAGAGAGGATCAATGTATGGTTGCCTTTCACTTGCCTCCAGCTAAGGACCTAGCTGGAGACCTGGCTTGCAACCTGGTTATGTGACCTGACTGGGGAATTGAACCAGTGACCTTGGGTTCACAGGCCAGCACCAATTCACTAAGCCACACCAGCCAGGCCTGAAAACTGTATTTTTTAAAAGATGTAATTCCACCCTAATTACAATGTGAGGTCTTCAGGGCATCTGTCTTCCAGGGGCTGGACTGAGAGCCCAAAGCAGGAAATAGTCAAGCGTCCATCAGATGGTAATGCCAGTGCACTGAGTTACCTCTGTTCTCTATTACATTTGAACAGGAACCTTTAAGTGGCATGTAGTCCATTTAGGTAACTGTGCCCTTTTCTTTAACTTTGAGGCCTTCATGTCTCATTTCCTCTCTGCCAAGTTAAGTTTGACCCTCCATCTTGTGAATCAGTTCAACTTTTTAAACATCATCTGCCATGTGCAGAACATGCTTCTCAGGATTATGGCCAAATCAAGACCTTTCTTGTCCATCTGAGACAGATACAAAGTCTGGCCTAACTGAAAAGACATGACACTGTACACATGAGAAACAGAGCTTACACATATAGCTTATTATGATTTCAGACAAGCTGTGGCTGAATCAACCAAAGTGAAGGTCAAATTTAGGGAGTGGTTTTATGAAAAGGCTTCAAGGAGACTGGAAGTTTTAGGACATGTTTTAAATGTTAAAATTTAGAGGAATGAAGAGGCAGGTTCAGTGAGAAAAGGATATGCTAGGAGCAGAAAAGAATCTCAGAATCATAAAAGCACAAAGAAATGAGATGCTGTGAGCATAAAACAATTTGGAAATGATGGAAGTCCAAAGCAGGCTTTTCCCATAGCCTCCCCAGAGAGTTGAAAGCAAATATAACCTTGAAAAACTAATTGCTCTTCTATTACATTACATTTAATGCAGTGTATTATACATGCCACTTCTGACTCAAATAATAAAAACAATAGATAATATGTCCTCATTGCTAACCTCTAAAGAGCAATGAGTTGCTAATTGTAGTATCACTCATCTAATTCTTACAGGAACCACAGAAGCAACTTTGTGTCTATGGAAGTTTGTAAGTAAGAAAGGCGCTAATACAGAGATAATTTCTGAAGCGTTTACTATTGGGGGCCAGTGGTGGGGTGCGTGGGAGGGACTAAATGGTAATAAAAAAATACAATAACGATTAAATTAAAAAAGCATGGCCCTGGCTGGTGGTACAGTGGATAAGGGGCTAACCTGCGAACCCAAAAGTCGCGAGTTCGATTCCCAGCCAGGACACATAACCAGGCTGCAAGCCAGGTCTCTAGCCAGGTCCATGGCTGGAGGCAGGTGAAAGGCAACCATACATTGATGCCTCTCTCTCCCTATCTGCCTCTTCCCCTTCCCCTCTTTCTGAAAATAACAAATAAAAAATCTTTAAAAAAAAAAGAAAAAGCATAGCAGGTCAAAAAAGACCCACAATACAGCTTCCAAAGATTAGACATCAGAGGGATACTGCATGCTATTACAAAGCTTGGATTCATGTTTCTGGGAATGAAACTTTCATTCCACCCTGGCAGTGTTAAGTCTGCAGCTGGACACATATCCACTTCTCAGGGTGAGCCCACAGGGTTCTCCAAATGCACAGTCAACTCTTTTTATCATTCTCTGCATAAAGAAGTCTCTTCCATAAACCATATTACAAAGTCCTGAGTGGAACTGAGAATTTTTTCTGCTTTGACCTCTGTCTACTTCCCCACTAATCCTGTTATTAAGGATCTGTGAACTAGTGAAACAGAGAGCCCTGGGATCCTCAAGTTTCCAGGGATCTCAGGGTTCTAGTCCACCGACCTTACTTCTAACTCTCATCATATCTGTGGCCCAGGGAACTCTGGGGCTTCGCATGAGGGCCTTGCCTCAAGTTCCTTTGCTTGTACTCCTCAGGGGTGAAAATACGCCTGCTAGTTTTCACCTGTCATCAGAGTATGTTCTGCTGGCTCATCTTCACCAGACTAAAAGCAGTAGAGCAGAGGCCCAATAAACAGTTTAATTCACTTCTCATCCACTGCTTCATTAACTCGATGAACACTGTTTAGTCCTTACTTTGCACAAGATAAAATGCTAGGTTTTCTTCCTGGTAGAGAATGGAGGCAGGAGTCTCTGGGAGCGTGGGCTGGGAGGACACTCCAAGGCTTGCCCTGTGCACAGGTGTCTCCCAACTCCTTGGCTGTCCAGCCTGGTTTGGGAGCTCATTGGTTCAAGCATGGGTTTAAAATGGGAGGGCCTCTTTTCCTTGGGGACAAAACTAAAGGAGGATGAAATTATGAAGGTGGGGGTCTTTAAAGAAGTCAGTTATAAAGTAAACCACTTATTATATCACTTGCCAAACAAATACCCTCTTCTCTTAACTTCAGACACAACCCAAAGATGGACTGCAAACCAACCACTGTAAGTCTTCACTGTCAAGTCTTCACTGGGCATGCCCACTGCCTCCAACTTCACCTCAGCAGACTTTGTTTATTCAGGCCTTAGCTGAAATTTTTAAATAAATGGATGAAGGTGGTAAGAATACTCATCCTTTAGTATAGAATGAGGAATAAACAAAACAGGGGAATTGAGAAGTAGAAAAGCAGAAAAGGATTATGTTAATTTACTCTTGCTTTGGTTTGTTCAAAGAGAGGGAGGATACCCTACTCTTTCCATTTTCTAAGAAAGAAAATCAAAGCTGAGTGGATAAGTAATGTCCTTTCCAAGGATGGTGCTAACTCAACAGAGAACCTAGATCTCTGTTGAAGTTTTATTTTGTATTAATTATTATCACCTGGAGAAAGGGTGTCTTTCCCTTCTTAGCCACCAGGTAAGATAAATTTCAGCTCTGATTTCTGCATAGAATCTGGTCCTAAGTGAGCATCTGGTCCTAAGTGAGAATGGCCATCAGAGTTTGAAGAGTAGAAAGCAAGGAAAACTTCAAGGATTTCCTTAAAAGGAGAGAAGCACACTTGTGTGAAAAAGGAAAAAAAAAAAAAAAAAAAAACCCACACCAAATATCTGCCCCTCTCTCTCCAATCTCCCTTACACACACAGCTGCCCCATACTGGCAATGTCAGTGCATCTTTTGAGGAGACAAATGAGTAAATCTAACAGAATTCTTTAGGGGAAAACAGATGGTTGTATAATGTTTTGTGAGTCAGAAAAATTCTTAGAAAGGAAAAAATAAGAATTGATTAGTAATGCAGATAAACTGTTGCCACTCTCTGCTTTTTCTTTGCACAGAAAGTAATTAAGATGACACCAAGAATGACACAGAAATCAGACCTAACAAGACAGGTAAAAAAGCACTACTTTCCCCTCTATCTTCCTTCATTTCCTGTAGCAGCCTTCCCTGCTGGGAGATGCTCAGCTTGTTGTTCAATCAGCCTGGCCTGTCTTCCACTTGAAGGCAGACTTCTGATGGGCAGAGTTGACCAGAGTTGACGGACTTTGGAGATGCATTCCCGTCCATCAGCCTGACAGGCTTCACAGTGCTAGACTTAGTACCTGTAACAGTACTTCCCCAGGGCCTCCACATACCAGCCAGGCTGGAATCCATGAAGGGAACATATGGCAATTTGCCAGCCATTCCTTGCTTCCTTATGCACTCACATTCAGGAGTAAACGGAATGCTTCAGACCTCCAGTTATAACCTTGGCTCAGTGCATGTCAGCTTAGAAAAATGCATGTTACATATTTTTTAAAATTTCCTTAGCAATAAATAAATAAATTAGAATGTGATCAATCTCTTTAGAAGAATGTACCTATGGCAACTTGACACACTTTTCATTTTCAATCAACAGCACAGAAATAAAGTCTATTCTTTGGGTTCAGACTTTCAGCACAAGATGAATAAATGACAAGAGCATAAAAGTGGTCAGGAGAAATGTTTAAAGAAATAACACTTTCCTCTAGGCTGATCTGGGTGAATAGGAAGAAAAATGCAAATGTGGGTTAGCATGCCAATACCTATCTGCTTAGATCCTGTGAAATTGAAACCTCCCATCTTCCACCCTCAGATTGCAGTTTTTCATTACCACAAAAATCCTCCAACCATTGTTTGGAAGAGGGAAGAATAATATCAAGGTGCAATTTAAATCTCAGTATTTCCCTTAAAGGATTGACATATGGTAAACTTGTTTTTGTGGAGAGACTTCAAACTTATTTTTACCCTAGATCCATGCAAGATTAAAAAAACAAAACAAACAAGCAAAAGCAATGTTAATAACCAGAAGAAAACATTTGCCATTTATTTATTAAAGAGACCATCATAAATCAAATACCATTTGCCCTACTTTGTTGTTAACCACTGGAAGCAAAGTTCACCACTTGACCCCTAAATGCCCAGTTACTTTAAATGTAAAGATTCCTGGTGCATTTTTTTTTTTTTAGGAAGGTGAACACTTCCACTTTTATTTCTCTGATGAAAATTGATGTTGAGCATGCCCCAACCTTCCTTGCTGCTGCCTTTTTAATCTTGTCCCTGTTTGAAATAGGAAAAAGTTTGGCTGCAATTGTAAGTATTTTTGGTTCACCTTCAGATTCAACTTGGCCAGGGCCCTAGAATCCAATTACCATAGGAACATTGGGTTTTATGTTATTTCTTCTCTGCTTACCATCCACTTCTTTGGGTTTGGAGGAAGAACTATTGAACCAGCTCTGTTCATCAAGGGTTCCTTGTGTCATCCGCAGTTTGCTAGCCCCACAGTGAAGTATGATTTAGATTTTGTATGGACTTTTCTTTTTGTTACCATTAGGAGTGGAGGGTTTTCATAGTCCTGCAAATACTAAATACTAGCTGGAAACAGCCTTTTTGAGATATATATAATTTTGAATTAACTGATCATTTAAAATCATGAAAAATCAAAGAAATATATATATTTCTAGCTTCTTTTGAAAGTATGTTCTCTTGAATGCACTAAACCTGTATTCCTCTATACAGTGATTAGACACAGTGAAGCAGAGGCTGCCCTGTTTACTCAAGGTGGGCGCCCTTCACCCCAGTTCCTCCCAATCCCATCATCCAGTTGAAGTCAAATAATCTATGATTTATAGTCTTTTGGATATTCATTACCAGATCTTTTCATCAGGGCTAAAGAGAATCCTGTAGCAGGTTTTTAAAAACCAATTTCTGATTCATTTAAACCTACGGGTGATAAAAATTAGGTCAAAAATATCTTAGGTGACTGATCATTTTCTCTGGTTTGTGTTAATCACATTTGGCAGCTAATTTGTCTCCCTGACAACAAATCAGAAGTATCTCTTGATCTGCAATAGAATTTCCATGCCTTGAGAAGATATAGAAACTAAGTCTGGGGAAATTACTCTTAAGTTTCCATGCTCCAAGCTGATAGTCCTGAAATACTGTCTGGTAATAAACAGGTAAAATTAAACCTACTTAACATTATCTTTGACCTTTCTTTTAACAAGGCATCGGTATTTTTCTTACAACCTTCTCAAACTTAGCTTGAAAGTCACCATTATAGGAGCTTCTTGCCATATAATTCCTTACTCCTAGGACTTTTAGTGAATATTAATTTCAAGTATAAAGTCCCAGCTATATGTGTAATTCTTCTCATCATCTGAACTTGGGATGCTCCCAAACTATGCCCAGTTTAGTACATTTAGATGAATTCTCAAAATAGCAGTGACCCTCATCAAATGGTCACCAGCAAAGAGTGATTAAGAAAACAGAATTTAAAACTCATAATTGGGTATTAAATGATATGCTTTAATCAGCACCAAAATTTATTCTTGTAACTAAACTATTATTTTGTATGACTATTCAGCAGCCAATCATGAGCTTTTTGGGGATGGAGATTTTATCTTATTCATCTTGTGACCTTAGCACCCCACTCAAATGCCAGGCATGTAATGGAAGTTCAATAAATACTTGTTGAATGAATAGATTGTAAGAGCAGTCTTTTTTGAATGAATGCTGGATGCAAGATCAGGAAGAGCCAAGGGACTCAAAAGCACACACTATTGCTGATTATGAAAGTAATGGGTTAAAAGATTTCAAAACCATATGTGTATTGTAACAGATCCAGAAATGCCCTGGAATGTAATAAGATTTAGGCTTTAGTGAATGTGGGGGCCAAAGGGTGGGGAACTGCAGAAAGAGCCTTCTCATTCTTTACTAACTATAAAATCTACAGCTACCCTGGAAGTTGCACTACTTTAGTGAAACTCCCTGCTATGCAGGGTTTACTTGCTGGGTATTCACAGGGCAAGAATAGTGGAAGAGTAAAGAATGCTGAGCCAATGTAATTCCATTAGGCCTTAGGAACTACAAGTCCTAAGAGATGAAAATCTGGGCGGCCTATGTACAAATGCACAAGATTAGTGTTTTTAAAAATTTGTTTAGCACTATTCTTTTTATGGTTTTGTTTTTCAGTAACTTTTGTATTGAAGTATAATTGACATATATTAATTTGTAGTATGTAAGATAGTGATGCCACCTTTTTTGCCTATTACAAACTGATAACCACAATAAATTTAGTTACTCCATTTCACCTTTCTTGGTAATATTTTATGATGTATATTTTTGTTTGAAGCCACATTTAGCCCTAGCTGGTAGTACAGTGGATAAGGCACCAGCCTGTGAACCCAAAGGTCTCTGGTTCAATTACCCAGCCAGGGCACGTAACCAAGTTGCAAGCCAGGTCTCCAGCCAGGTCCCTGGCTGGAGGCAGGTGAAGGGCAGCTGTGTATTAATGTTTCTCTCCCTCTCTGCCTCTCTCCCTTCCTCTTTCTCTGGAAATAATAAATAATATCTTTAAAAATAAATAAATTAATTAAAAAATAAAGCCACATTTAGTTACAATGGCATATTGTTGAAGTGGCTTCTCCTTCCTACTCTTAAATTCTAAATACCTCGGCAATGTTTCCACCTTCTTTACTGATGTTACCCATAGAACATTTTGCTAGAGTGATATTTTTAAAGTAATGCCTGAGATGACAAATTAGCTTGGAATAATACCTCTTATCTATTTTCTGTAAGCCATCTATTGCTCTAAAATTTGGTCCTAATGAAAATTCAGATTAATTAACATAGATGGTCAAAGCCTTTAAGCCTCTACCTCTATGCCTTTCAGGATTATTAAGGGAGAAAAAAGTGACTGCTTTGAGTGGATAAATAGTTAATATAGAAAATTAGAAAGAATGTAAGGATCTGATAGTAGAAAGGTCCATTGCAGGAGACCTGGAGATACAGCCATCACAAGAAAGCCACTACAGTAGCCTCAGCTGCCATCTGCCATCTAAAGGACCCCAATAGCCAAGGAAAGCCACCAGTGATGACCTCAGCTTCCTACCCAGGAATGTCACTAGAGAAAAATACTGTCTCCTCTTCCACCTTGCAAACCTCACCTAAATTTCATTGGCAGATTTGACCTAGAAGACTACTGGAAAGAGATTCAGGAAAATGTCATTCTGTATTCTCTCTTGTGATGCAAAAGAGAATACAGAAAGGCACAAGGATGATGCTAAAAACATTATTTGGCAGAAGCTTAGACATTTTTAAATTAGCTGGTTGGAGAGAAACAACCTGTTTACATTTCTGATTTGCTAGTCTCTTCTAAATCTTCAGATCCATTTCCAACACAACTCTTATAGTGCCCTCCTTAGGGGTATGAAAAGTCTGCTTATATTTTATTTTTCCAAGACAAGAGAATCAGAAGGCTCTCTTCTCTTATTTTGCAGACTGAACAAGGCAGACTTTGAAGGGAAGCAGGCCTGTGTATAATCACTGTGGGTCCCCCAACTTAGATCAATATAAAATGCATCATATTGAATATGACCACTTCCCATTGACCATGCCTTTAAGATGGTGAGACCATCTCTCAGAGAAGACATAGTTGAAAATGATCACTATTCATCCTTTGCTAACAGAAAGTATGTTCTTCTCTCATTTAGGTTTCCAACTTTAGAGGCTGCCCTGTCCTCACAGTGGAATTCCCAGAGAGAAAAGAATTTTGTTTGTTTGTTTTTTCTCTGCATCTAAATATCCTGACAATCTAATCTCCAGAGGGTCCCAGTCTTTAGGCAACATAAGACTTGCTCTATTTGTGAGTTCCTCAATCCACTTCTGTGCTATTCTAGGTTAAAATAAGAACACTAAAGGCAGAACTAAAGAAATTAGATTTGAATCTTTATTACTACAAGTAGATAACTGGACCCACCCCCTTCTTATTGCTGATAAGAAATTCTGCAATAGTGCTTCTAAAACAATTAGAACAACAAATTTCACCTAAGAGTAAGATCAAAGTCAGTTTCCTATTTTTCTTAGAGAAAAAGAAAATGGAAGGAGATAGTTTTTTCCTGGTGAGATTTTATTTTAACCCAGACACTTTCTCCATTTGTAATTTAGTCTCACTTGTGTGTTCAGAAACTGCCAATTCAGATGGGTTTCTTGGGCAGGGACTAACAAAGTTAAACACAGATGTCCTGGTGCCCGAATCCCTTTAGAGTCCAGCAGGACCTGAGATGGTAAATAAACTCAGGGAAGGTTGTCTGGACCCACTTTTGGGGAGACAAAGTGAGCATAAATAAGCATAGAATTAACAGGCCTCCTGGGCCAAAGTCAGAGGTAACCTGGGGACATGGATTTACAGAAGAAAATATTGTCTGTAGTACATTTGCTATGAGAAAGTATAGTATCAGATATTCTGCCTTTTAATATCAGGGTATCACAAGGAAAAGTGGTCCAGACTGGCAAGGAACCTGCCAGCACTTTTTATAATAAATGTTTAATTTACTGGAAATCTGGGGTCAAACCACAGAGTATATAATTCCCTTTTATTAGTTAAATAATTCAGTCTTAATTATTCAGATGAATGGTGTAATTGTTTTCCCAGATGGTGCCTCAATCTCTAGTGATTTACAAAGTCTTTTACATGAGCCATCTCACCACCATGGTGTGTCTGCCCCATTACACAGAGAAGTTGAACTGGAAATAGTTTTATTTGCCAATTTTAAGTATCTTCCTCTCCCCTCAGGGTAGCATGATTTTGTGTCGCTTAACAGATGTTATTGCCATTTGTCCCTTCCAAGGATAGGACATCTCTAGAGAGGCAAATAGACTAGAATTATATCACTCTAACACATTAGGTAAGAGTCCCTCATTCTCTTTGGGTCTTAGCTTCTTCAAATGTATGCTCTAATATGTTGTCAAAGTTGTATACACAATGAGAAACAACCTAAATCCACTAACATGGACTACTTAAAAAAATGTGGTGTACTCATGTGAAAGAATCTATGCATCTACTATGAAGAATCTTGGAGATTTATATTTGTTGACTTCAGTAGAAGCTCTGTGGTATGTTTTTAAAGAAAAGAAAATACAAAGTAGCATAGTTGATATTATATAATCTCACTTACGTGTAAATCCAACAAATCCCAGATCCTGCTATGATCTGGTCTCAGCATTCACAGAAATAGTTCAGCTCCCAAAAGACATTACTAAGTAATTTCAGCCTTTGCTCTCAACTTTCAGAAAACATTAAGGAACATATAATTCCTAACCCACAGCACCACATCTTAAAATGTCCTCTGTACCGCATCTTCACCTTGTTCTTTAACTCTCTCACTGAAATATCTCAAAGGCTCTCTTTCCCCACAGCCTTTTCCAATCTCAGTCATGAACTTCACCCCAAAATTAATTAACCACTTCTCCTATTGTCTCTTTTCTCTCATTCTTTTGTTCTCTCTTCAATGATTTTCATAATCTGAATAAAAAGGTAGGGAGAGAAGAAACAGCTAAATGCACAAAGTTTCCTTCCTAGGGCATAGGAGGAAAAGAGAGTGACTGTATATACTCTGCTGTACTCATATCTATGTGTATAGTATACATAGAAATGGCTTCAAGGGTATTGATAAAATTCTTAACAATAACACTGTCTCCCTAGACAGCCCAATTAAAAAATGGGCAAAGGACCTGAACAAACAACTCACTGAGGAAGACATACAAAGGGCCCAGAGGCATATGAAAGAATGCTCAACATCACTAGTCATCAGAGAGATGTAAATTAAAACCATAATAAGATACCACCTCACATCTGTCAGAATGGCAAACAACAAGTGCTGGTGAGAATGGAGGGGGAAGGGAACCCTGGTGCACTGTTGGTGGGAATGCAGGCAGGTGCGGCCACTATGGAAAACAGTATGGAGTTTTCTTAAAAAACTAAAAATGGAACTGCCTTTTGGTTCAGCAATTCCAGTACTAGGACTATCCCTGAAGAACCCTGAAATACCAATTCATAAGAACCTATGTACACCTATGTTCTTAGCAGCACTACTTACAATAACCAAGTGCTGGAAACAGCCTAAGTGCCCATCAGTGGATGATTGGATCAAAAAACTTTGGTACATTTACACAATGGAATACTATACAGCAGAAAGAAAGAAGGAACTCCTAACCTTTGCAACAACATGGATGGAACTGGAAAGTATTATGCTTAGTGGAATAAGCCAGTTGGTGAAAGACAAATACCATATGATCTCACCCATTACAGGACAATAATGAACAAAACAAATAAATAAGCAAAACAGAGCCAGATACATGAATACAATGAATAGACCTACAGTGGGCAGAGGGGAGGGGGGAGGGGGGATGAGGAGGCAAAGAAAGGGAGCAGTTTAGTCAAGGAACTAATATGGAAGAACCATGGACATGGACAACAAATGGGATTGACTTTGGTGGGGAGTGGGTGGGTAGGGAAGGGGACAGAGGGGCGTAAAAAGGGGATGGACGTAATACAACAACAATAAAATAAAATTAAAAATAACTAACTAACTAAATAAATAACAATGTCTCCCAGGAATTCCTGCGAATTTTGTTTAAACTCTTAATCTCTCTTTCTACCTCTTTGAATTATTCATAACAAACATGTTTTGTTTACAGTCAGAATGAGAAATTCTTATCAACATATAAAAACAGGATTGTCATTATGCTCACAAAGAATAATGGATGTGAAAAAATAAATCCACAATTCAAGTATAAATATATGTATTTTAAATACATACAGGTAGACTGTCTCTATTTTCAACATTAATAGGCTCCATTATTTTGAAATTGTCTTAATTACTCCTACACGTTAGAGTTGGTCAGTTTCTCAGCAGCAGTGGAACACTACCTTCAATTGCTAAATTTACTACAAATCAACCCTGCTTAATTTGTGAGTCCAGTGCAGTGTCCTTATCTAGGATCTAATAACTTATAAAATATGTTAAGCAGTTCAAACTAATTTAATTTTTTTCATCCATTTGCCCTGGAAGTCATCATTTTTATGGGTCTCTTTGGTAAATAGGAAGTAGTTACATTATGTGTGTTTGTATCCATTTTGATCTCTCCACACCTACACATTTCTGTACCTCTTTCTAACTAGATAGCATGTACTCTATTTATTTTTATGATTTGTGAGCCAGGCACTCTTCCCTGAAAGTCAAGATGCCTGCCTGTGCAGTTCCCAACATTCTGACTCAGGAGTCCTCTCCTAGCTGGGGAAATTCCGAAAAGAAGTTTGTGACACATGGCCCTGGGGCAGTCTAACTCCTACTGCTAGCTTCAGACAACAGGAGCCCAGGATTCCTGATAAGGGAGGTTGTTAGTCAGACTCTCCACCTAGAAAGGTCAAATAGCATCCTTACTTAAGCCTGGAAATTCTATCCTGGGAATTCCAGAAAGCTGAATATGTCACCTGACAATTATATTTATCTTTTAAAGTCCCTTTAGCATTATAATTAAATAACTGAATCAGTTCTAGTCATAAACAACTTAAAGCAGGTTTCCTTGTGAGGAGAAAAGAAATAACTGCAGATTGAAATCCTGAAGGGCCTTGAAAAACTGAAAAAGTGATTGAGAACAGGTTTTAATAGGTTGCCTACAAAACATAATATTGAGGGGAAAAAAGTGCCCAAAGTAAGTAGAACATCTGATAGTTTGGCCCAACAGATTCAGGAAGATGTTACACTTTTTAGTAATATGATATGACTATTGAACAATACTTCAATAAATATAGTGGCAGGCATTTGCTTCCTTTTTATTGCTTCTGTCCTTCAGGGACACTTGAGTAGTCCTTAGTTAAGCGGGTGTGGCTGAGTAAGCCCTGTTGAACTACAGCTATGGAATAACAGGTCTCTCTCTTTCTCCTCCCCACCCTCATCTGCCTTTCTATCCCCTATCCCTCTCTCCCTAAAGTGACTGTGAAAATTTTGCTTCACCTTCTAGCAGGATATAATTCAGCCTGGCCAGGAACCTCACTTTTTCTGCCTCTGAAGGAGAGCTCAGCAGAGCCACTTCCCCAGAGAAGCCTTTGCTGACTTTCCTGACTAGGTGATTCTCCTTTTATCTGACCTCACCTGGAGCACTCCATCATTGCCTTATCACAGTGTGTCCTTGTGTGTATTCTTTTTGTTTATCATCTCAATTGTTTTCTAGGCTTTAAACAACATTAAGGCAAAGATTGTGGCTCTCTTTGCTCATAATTATATTTTTAATGCCTTGTATAATTCCTGACCCACATTGACACTCAATAAATATGGTATTTGTTAAAATATGAATGAATGAATGAATAAGTTGGGAAGATCTACTTAGGGTAGTACTAATCAAAGTCAGTGGCACAGGGAATAATAAAATGTTGAAAATAAAGTTACCACAAAGGTAAAAAGAGGGTATCAGTAGACTGTCCCTGGATTTGAGTTAGAAACAGAGGAGATAGTTGTTTATTTTCTATGATATGATAGACACTAGAACTGGTTTAACCTATGCTTCCTAGGAAGGCCTTTCCTATGAGCAGGCTAGGTATATAACAAAAAAATATCCAATCTTTATAAATGATATTAAAGCAGGCCTCAGACTTATAAACTAACACTTTCTCACTGGGCCATGGACAGGACTTGCTCTTCCCTCAAAGGTTTGTTGTGGTTTGGATAGGGCTCTGTCAAACCAGAAGACCTCACCAACTCAGCTGCCGTGTTCTTGGATAGAGTTCACTAACTAGAGTAAGCAACATTCTGAACTCAAATACACAAATGCTGCTCCTCCTTCTCAAGTGCCTATTCTTTTGGTGGAGGGTTCCTGGGTCACCTTACCCCATGTGATCCTCACAGCCAGTGGTTTGTACCCATATTGGGCTCTTACCCACCTTATATTCACACAGTGGTTTTCTTCTGAACCTGCCCTAGAGGAGATTAGCATCCTACAAATATCACCAGGAATCTGGTCAGTTACAACTCACAGGGTCAGTTAGCTCTGACTCAGTGCTACTGAGTTCCCATATCACCTTCAAATGATAACTTCTAAACTCACCTGGATACCCCACACTTCCATTCAGACCAACCTCTACTAGGAACTTTCTGCCTTTCACCACAGTTGGTCCATCCATATGACTCAGAAGGAAACTGGATTTTCCCCTTCCCAAGACACCTGTAAACAGTTAATGGATTCCAGGATGCAGGATGAGGATGACATGAGAGATGAAAGAAGGAGGGACTAGAAGTCTGTACTGTCTGATTTTATACTCATTAAAGAACCTAAGTATCACACCCTAGGAATTTCCAGTGCAAGTTATGTCCACCCAAAACTAGATAGAAGAACATTTTTGTTTTATAAATAAAGACCAAAAGAGAATGCATCCATTAAACTCAGGCTACCTCCCATCAGTGTCGTCTCTAGTTCTTAATCCTAGAAATTGAGTCACTTCACCCTTCAAATTAAAAATCTCCATGTGATTCTCATTATCTACAAGATCAAATCCAAACTCTCTTCACATCCTTCTCTCATGTGTGCTTTTCCACACATTCTTGAACTTGTGTTAGTCATACCAATTTTTAAAATTTCTTTTTAGATATTTAAAGTATAAAATAATATGTACTCAAAAATCAAACAATTTAAATGGAACCAGGAAAAAATATTATGTGCTTCTTTTTTTTTTTTTGAAGAAAGTTAGTTTTCTTTAAGAATTCAAGACACATGAATACATTTTTAGCATGATACCAAAAACATCCATCCCCCTTATGTTCTACTCAAATGAACCTGAATACATTGAAATAACTGTCATTAAGTGATAGTCTCTTTTGAGTTTTTTTCCTCTGAAAAATGTCCCTGACATCCAAAGACAAGATGGACATCTATCTAACACTCCCCTGCAACATCCAGCTGCCACCTGCTTCCTCCCTGAAGGCCAGGCCCCTGTGCTTTCCTTGACTGCCTTCTGGGGCCAGTACCATGCTGTGCTGGTAGCAGGAGATCATGAAGTATCAGCTCCTCGGTGGGGCAACCTTTTCTCCACTGTCCGACTCTCCTTTCTGGGGCCCAGAGGTGGCACGACCTTTTCCAGCTCTCTGGGACTGACATCAGAGGACGCAGGCGGGTAGGGGAGGGTAAGGGACTGTAGAAGCAGCTTCCTGGGCAGGGGTGGCTTAGAGCCCAGCTGCTCTGATGACCGGGCCTTGCCCTTCCCCTGGTCCTTGGGGGACCTGGACCCCCGAATAGTGGGGGCCATCCCCATGTGATACTTGTCCTCTTTCGAAAGCAGAGTCAGTCCTCCTTTTTCTAGCCTGACCTCAGCACTATACCTCTTGATTCCTTTCACTTCTGGCAAGGACACATCTCTGTTTGAAAGAGACAGATGTGGACCGGAGCTTGACAGGGAAGGGGCTTCTGTCTCCACATGTGAGTGGCTCCTCGGCAGCAGGGCAGGGATCTCTTGTGACTGGTGTTGTTACCGCATCCTGGGGGCTCTGCCCTGGCCCAGCCTGGCTGGCCGCCCTGCTCCCTGAGTCCTGAGAGCCACACTCGGCTGGTGGAGGTGGCTCCTGAACGTCCAGTTTTTGGTTCTGGCACTCCAGAGGCACCTGGATGTCATCAAGGGCAGCCTCGCTCCTCCAGGCCAGGCTGCTCCTCAGTAGGGGCAGCCGGACAGCGGAAGGGACAGCAGTGGGGCCCATGGGGCCAGGGTGACCCAGCCATTCTCTGTGGCCTGTGCGTGGCCACACCCGGCCAGAGGACACAGAGAACTTCTTCACACCCCATGGCTTGCTGCTTCCTCTCCCAATTTTCTCCTCCGGTGCCTCTTTTTCAAGTCCCTCCTGTGGGGACTCCACTTGTTCAGGCCTTGGAGGCTCCAGAGGGGTGGCTTCTTTGTCTAGGACACAGGGGGCAGGCTCCTCTGGAGGGGACTCCGAGGTGGGTGGAGTGGGAGACACGCTGAGACTCCTGCTTGCCACTAGGGGCTTGTGCTTCAAGCAGCTCTTAGGGGCTACAGGGCTTGGGGCACGGTCCTCAGAGTGTTCTGTCTCTGCTCCCTTGGGACTGGGCACTGCCAGTGTCAGCTCTGCCTCCTTCCGTACATTGTGGTCTGGCCCATCTGGACCAGAGGGAGTCTCCAAGATGGTGGCAGGGCTGGTCCCAGGAGGCATCGTATCTTCCTCAGGGATGTGGGGAGATAACAAATTCTCAGCATCTCCAGAAGCACAAACCACCTCATCAGCTATGTCCTCAAATAGCGGACATGTGCTTTCAAGGGACAGCTCCTTGGGATCAGGATGCGGGGAGCCTTCTGGCAGAAGTGGGAACTCCAAGCAGGGAGCTGGGCCTGCCATGGGCTCCGTGACCTCTGGGGTGGCTGGGCGGCTGGAGGCATGATCCCAAGGGGAGCTCTCCTCCTCAGTACTGGCACTAATCGCTGGGCAGTGCTGCAGGCATGCCCGTCTTGCACAGGGTCCCCTAGGTAGCAGTCCTCTGGGCTCAGGGGCTGTGTCCAGGATTACATCCTGCTGTCCAGCACTGGGTTTCTCTCCTGAGCTGAGTATGGGTAATGGCTTCTCATCTGATTCCTCCTCCTCGGGGGTGCACATCAGGTCACTTAGGAATTCAGACTGTGCCCTCGAAGACAGGCTGCTTCTTTTTTTTAATGTCCAATTCTTTCCCTTTAGAATTAAACTATTAATGCTTTGGTGGTTAGCCCTTCAGATCTTTTTCTATATATAAAGTATTATGTATTGAAGTTGCATTATAACATAACAAAACAGCTAATGCACACATAAAAATATAAATAGAAACATACAAAGATAAAGCAATCTAAATATAGAAGTTCAGGCCATTATTCTTAAAAAGCATATGGCCTTGAGAGACCCTGGGATGCAAGCCACAACTCTGCTGTCCCTTAGGAGAGCCAAGTTTCCAGGCCAGCAGAGGACAAACGTCAGGGAGAACTGAGTGTGGCGCTAGTGGGCACAGGTGCAGGTTGAACTGGATTGATTTACACCTTGTGAATTTGTTTCAAGGCCAAATCCCCTCTTTGGATGTGACTGCGTTGTATATGTAAATGTATTTTTGTTATTATAGTGCTTTTCAACCATGAATATTTTTATAATCTTTATCTCATTATATTTAACCACTGTTCAATATCCCATTGTTTATATGTACTGTGAGTCACTTAACCTCTCTCCTATTGTCAAGCATTTTGCCCCAAGTTCTCTATAGATGATGCACCATATATTCTCAAAAGCCTTTGTGCTTTTGTTTGGGAATATTGTTGGGATATATACCTGGCAGTTATAATACTGGAATAATAGGTGGGTAATTTTAAGTATTTGATGAATATTACCAAATTGTTATGTAAATTTAAGCACATATTAATAGTAACATTA
The DNA here is from genome assembly GCA_004026585.1 of Noctilio leporinus. Lineage (NCBI taxonomy): Eukaryota > Metazoa > Chordata > Mammalia > Chiroptera > Noctilionidae > Noctilio > Noctilio leporinus. The sequence goes on along the minus strand of PVIW01003640.1, from coordinate 67,871 downwards.
CTGATTTCTAAACAAAGTTTCAGAATTATTTATTGTAGAAAAGTATGGAAAAAAGCAAAAATGTCCCATAGACTCTACTAGAATTTACAATATAGAATTGAAATATGTAAATGTAAAAACTAAAGCAAAAATTATACCTCTCTGCAATTTCTTCCAAAAATAACCACTCTGTATTTTCTTTGAAATCTTTTTTTATGCATGTAACAATGTTCTTATACACATATAAAAATATGTAATTTTATATATTATAAAAAGGTTATTATACACATATAATTTTTTTGTGCTTGTATTTCCTTTGGAAAATATATCTTTGTGATTCTTTCCATATCAACATATATAACTCTGCCTAATTATAATGGCTGCATACTATTCCATTTTATTGGTACTTTATAGTTTACTTAACTAGTCCCTTACTGATATCTAAAAGTTTACATTCAATTTTTATGTTATTATAAATGTTTCTGAACACACTTATTGTAAAAAGTATTCATACTCTACACACTAATTCTTAAAATTCAACATTGTCATCTTTATTCATATATTATTAATATATAATGTAAGTAACATACTAATTCATATATCTTCCCTAGAAAACTGTGAGCTTCTAAAAGAAAATGAGAATTTCTTACTATTTGGTAAATCCCCAGGGCCTAGTATATTATTACATAAGAGTTGCTCACCAAATGTTATATGAATAAAGGAATGAAAAAATATTTCTAGGAAAGATTTATTTTTTCTTAGTTTTAATGTGAGCCTGAAAGTATGCGTTTTATGGGTCCATTGATACAAGGGATATTTGTTACATGTCTGCTAAATGCTAGGTGTTATGGCCCATATGGCCAGGAATTGAGGCAGGTACATAAATAATGACAATAAATAGAGATAAGGACCAAACTAAGTGCCACAGACAATCAAGGAGCCAGAAAACTTCTCAAGAAATTACTATAAGCTTAAAATCAGACAGTTTAGTGCTAGTAAACCAACTTTTGGTTGGGAGCAGAGGCTTGATTTGTAGTATATGCAAATTACATGGCCATTTTCAAGCTACCAATGTATTTAAGAGCAATATCATTCAAGCCAGTGTATATTTTCCCCAGCATCACAATAAGTCAGGGCATACCAACCAAGCTTTTGGAAACCTCCTTTCTACTCCATCACTATGTTCTCCTAATATCACATCATTCAGCTACTGCCACCTATTCTTAACTCTTGAAATCAAGAATATCAATGCACTATCTTTAAAAATTATTAGTACATTCATTCTACTTTGCAAGTGAAACAGAGCCTTTTTTGGAGGTTCTTAGCAAGCAAAAATAAGGAGCACTAGATAGTAACTTCTAGACCTGGTTATGCATGTAGAAAACTGCTCTGCCCAAGTGTATATGCACTAAAAAATTCCATTCCCTCCTCAAAGGCTTCTTTTCCTCATTACCTTTTTCTAAGCTGATGAGTTCTTTCCTAATACTTCCAACCTAGTTTATTAAATGTGCCAGAAATGTCTCATAAAGAGAAGGAAAACAAATGGAGATTGCATATTACATGTAGGGCTCATCTCTAACCAAACTTGCATTCCCTCAGGCTTTAACATGTACTTAGATATCAAATATACAGCTGGAATATGGGGCCTGAAGTTTGGAATATGAAGCAGCTTATATTTCAAGAGCTACTGGAGACATGTTAAGATTATATTTTTCTTTGAGTCCAGGAAACAAAGTGTGTCAGCTGTGCCATGAGAAGGTATAATTCGAGATCCTGTTTTGATTGCCCAAGTAAGGGTATCATACAAGTTTCTATCTTGTATGGATGTAAAGGATGGGCTTTACAAGAATTAGTTCATCTTAGCTCAAAGTGTTTCTAGTCTGATCATTTGGCTTTGGGCTCCATTGTTTATTAGAAATCTTGAAAAAAATATAAAACAACCAACCAAAAAAATTATATTCAGCTCTTTTGGAGTTTAAAATGCATCTTTCCAAGTAGAACTACAATATTCTCATTCATCAGATCTAGGCTTACAAACCAGAGTAAGATTCTAATTTTCCACTCAAAATAAACTGTGAAAACTAGTATCTCTGAAGATGTCCCTTGGAGGATTAAATAGTGCTTTGATGATCAAAATGAAGAAAGGACGGGAAATGATAGAGACAAAATTTAACCCAACCCAGTGAAAATCGCTGAAAATGGATTTTGTTTATTTGTTCAAATTAAGAATACTAATGCACTATCTTTAAGAATTAATAGTACATCCATTCTACTTTTCCTATGGAAGATTTCAGACATGGGAAATCATTAAAGCCAATTTCTAGCAAGAAAAAAAATTGCTGTGTTTAAGACAAAGCATAATACACCAAAAACCACTTTGAAGCAGAAAGTTCTTGGCACAAGAACAGGACTCAGCCAACAGATGACTGGGTTCCATCGATAACCTTTGACACAGGCCCACCCATAACCAGCTTCAATGAACACACCACTAGGGAAGTCTCACAGAGCCCCATGCTGCCAGGACTCAGTGCTTTGGGTTTAAAGTTCTGTGGTTGTTTTTATAAGATTCTTAATTGTATCTTTGAAGTTGTATTTTTTCCAATAAAGTCTAACAAAACAAGGCTGTTGAGTTGGAGCCATGGCCGAAAGACCCAAATCTTAGCCCTTCTCCCTGGGATGAGCTCTTAGCCACCCATTCCTCCACTTTCTGACCCCTCAGGTCTTTTTTTTTTTTTTTTTTTTTAAGATTTTATTTATTATTTTTAGAGAGGGGAAGGGAGAGAGGCAGAGAGGGAGAGAAACTCAGTGTATGGTTGCCTTTCACCTGCCTCCAGCAACAGACCTGGCTGGAGACCTGGCTTGGCAACCTGATTATGTTGCCCTGGCTGGGAATCAAACCAGCAACCTTTGGGTTCACAGGCTGGCACCTTATCCACTGAGCCACCAGCCAGGGCTCTGACCCCTCAGGTCTTGCTTAGCCTCTCCTTCCTGCCCCTTTACGGAGACTGCTGCTGGCCTTTGGACCCTGTTGAGCTTAGGCACCAGAAAGATTGAATTAAAGCTAACATGCCTCACACTATCTTGGGACAGGGCATGCACTCCAGGGTGGCATCCCCATCCCTGGGTTGACTTGGCTTCTTATCCATTCTTGATTCTGGAACTAAGTGCCTCCTAGTGTAGAAGTTGCAATTAGGGTGAGGGAATCACCCATTAGCAGTGGGTTGCACAATGGGATATTGACTTTCCTGCTTCTAACAGGTATGTATATCAATCTAGTGCCTGAACATTGACAATATATTAGTGATTTTTATAATGTATGCCTCTGTCTTAATTTTTCTTCATTTAATTATCTATCTTTATATCTGCCCCCAAGAGTCAATATTTTTATTATTTAAACATCTGCCTCTTAGCTGCCACTCTCTGTCCTAATCCTCATCTCTTGTTTTTGACTAGGGATCAGCAAACGCCCAAGAGGAAAAGTAGCTCTCCTCTCTGCTGGTTGCTTTTCTCCAGGATCTTACCCATTTATGTCCTGGTTATTTCAGCAGAACTTCAAAAAGTATTTTTTATATGGCTTTTATTTTCCAATGAAAGCATAAGTATGTCACAAGTTATTCCACCATAGCTTGAAATTGATAACATTATTTTCATAGTTAAGACAACTGTTTCTACAAACAACAAATGAGCATCAACCATTCCAAATCCTATTGGTCTGAATTCAGAGACTCTAAATTTTAATTAGTTTATATTAAATAGTATTTTACATTAGTTCTTTAAATTAAACTTTCAGGGGTTTTTTTTTTAATGGATATTTTAAGTACTTATTAACATCACATGATTGTAACATTTTTCCAGGTTAAAAATTTTGTGTCTATCTGTCTGGTCAAATTAAACATTTATTACTCTCTAGGGAACTCTTGGCCCTACCCAACTCCTGTGTGAAGGTGGGACTGCCAGCTGCCACCTGGGCAGCCACATGCCCTGGTTAGACCCCTTATTATTTACAAAATTTCATAGGAAAATGTCAAACCTGCCCTCCTCTCAGTTTATTTTTCAAAAGGTATATAGGGGACTTCCCTTTACCAGTAACCTGGAGACTGGGTTCTAAATAGCTAATATACTGTAAAGTTCTTTGTGAAGCATTTAAAAAAGTAAAAAACTTAAGAAATATTATTCAAGAAAGAGTATCATAAAACTATAGAGTTCACTCCTTCCTCTTAAATCTAAAAGAGTTAAAGAGAAAAAAACACTTAAGATTTAATTGCTTTAGTCTCTCATATATGAACTATACTTTGGCATTATGCCTTTGAATTGCCTACGGGAAGGTAACAAGAGGAAGGCATTCTAAACTAGCCATTTTATGGAGGATGTCAGTCTTCATGGGAAATCACAGGAGGTGTTTCTCTCAGCTTCCAATATCAGGAAGAACTATACATCTCTGAAAATTTTTTTCCAACTTAGACACTCTGTAAACATAGTAATCCATTATGTTTCCTTTGGTTTGGCAGCTGGAAAGCTCAGAGCCAAATCTGGAATCCACTTCAGGCAATGTATTTTAAGTATGTTGAATATTCATTTTGATTCTGGTTTTAGTTTCCCAATTTTTAATGCAATGATTTCTTCTATTGTCCTGTGGCACTGGATATATATTTTCAGATACAATCTCAAATAATTTTTATGATGAAACAAAGGATAAGTAACATGTGAATAAATGACCTTAGGAATGAGGATGGGCTGTCCATACTCCTGCATTGTTTTTATCTTTTGGATCTACCCTTCCTCTCTGCACAGGCAGAGCAGGGTATTGCATCACTCTAGGGCTCCTGCCTTTAAAGTGGTATTCACTGGAAACTTCTGTGCTGGCAGGCCCAGGAAAGTGTGGTGAGAGGAACATGGTAGCCCATCAATAATGTCACTCAACAATTGATTGACAGTTGATAGGTTAGAGATAGATTTTAAACATTTGTGACAAGGAAAGGAGGGAAGAAGGAACATAAAATCTGCTTTATAATATTTCATGGAAAGTCAGTTTCTCCCCATACCAACAATAATAATGAAATGGGTTTGTGGAAATTTCTGTTCAAATTCTAGTTTGAAATAGTACTAAATGACTGGCCTCCTGACATGCACTAATCTGGTCCTGGGAGTGAAATGTTCCTAGGTTGCCTTTATATTTTTCATGTTTTAACATGGCCTCTGAGAATCATTGCCAAGATTCTCCTGGCACACTGCACAGCCTAAAAAGGCCACCATCGGTCTGCATGCCCCAATTCTACACAGACATGGAACAGGCCACAGGGCAGATGTTAAGCATTTAATACAACTGTGTTGCAGGCAGGACACCAGTCACTCCTGCCTCTCAGGCTTTTGTTGTTTTCTTCCATAATCCCAAATGGTCACTCTGCTCCACAACCACTGTGAGAACCCGCTGCCACATTGGAAGTGTCCCTACTGCAGTCATTAAGGGGTTTTTCTTTTCTCATTTATCTCCCTCTGATAGTGCATTTCTTCATTCAGATAACAAGAATAAATATTTCCAAGCACCAGAAATTTGAACCAATAGTCCTGCTTCTTAGGCTGAGATGAGGCTGTTTTGCTCATGAATTTGTACTTTCTGGTTCCATTTATGCCTTACCTGACAGTCTGCTATATCCCCTTTATGATGGCTAATTGTATGTGTCAACATTGCTAGGCCATGATGCTCATGCATTTGCTCAAACTTTATTCTGCCAGTTTCTGTGAAGGTAGTTTTTGGATGAGATTAATATTTAAATGGGTTTTAACTAAATCAGACTGCCTTCCATTATGTGGACAAGCCTCATCTAATCAGCTGAAGGTTTTCATGAAACAAACATTGACTACATCTTAGCAGACGGCCTTTGGACTTGAACTGCAGCTGCTCCCTGGATCTCCAGACTACCCTGAAGATTTTGGACTTATGACGCATCCACTATCATTCAAACTAGTTTCTAAAATACCTCCATACATATATTTATCTATCTGTCTCTTTCTCTTTATATACACATGTAAACACACACACACACACACACACACACACACACACACAGACACACACACACATATCCTGTTGGTTACATTTCTCTGGAAAACCTTGACTAACACTCTCTTTTCTCAGGGTAAATGAGGAGTTTCCTCATTAACCATGTGGCATTATGGACTTCCATTGCCTCTAATACCCTCCAATAAGCTTACCTGAAAGTTCACACAGAACATAGTGGGCATAGGGAGGGGAGGATGTCATTAACAGGGCTTTTGCTATATAAATGTAAATAAGTATTTTTTCTCAGTGTAGGAAAATATAACTTGTGGAGATTAACATACCATTTAAATTAGAGATGGCAAAGGAGCCAATTTTCCCTGCAACGGCTTACCTGAATAAGAGTTCATGGATAAACACAATACTTGTTTATTATTCATTGGATTTTCCTGATTATCTAATACTGCTTTAGGTTGTTTTCTTGCTTTTTTTGATAGTTGAGGCCTGCCATTAATTTAATTAAATGGCATAATTCCCCAGTATTCACATACATAAAATAAAATCTCTTATGGACACCTATGGGACTTTTTACCTAGTAGCTTTCTCTCAGTGGAGACCCTGAAGAAAACAATGTTTCTTCAGCTGTCCCAGGAGAGCTGCCATCTCCATGGATGCTGTGGGGTCCACTCAGTCAGCCTAGGGCTACTCTCCTCTGATGCAAGTGACTCTCCCCAGGTAAGACCCTAACTCAAATAGAGCCAACAGACTTCTTCTCTAGGAGTTATGGTCTTGGCCTGGGACTGAGAGTTTCTTTCTTCTTTCTTTCTTTTCTCCTTTGGCTAGCATTCAGAGAGCTTTCAGCAGCTATATTTCCTGTTATAAAAAAAGCTGTTTAAAAATGAATATGGGAGTTAGCGTTTTCAAGAACATAATTCTAATGTCCCAAAGGCCCAGTTATTTTTCTGACCTTGGTTTCCATGAGACATGCTTCTATCCTTATAAGTAAATACTCTTTTCTATTGGTGATCCATGTTGGTTTCTGTCACTTGCAATGAAAGGAGTTCTATGTAGTATGTGTGGAAAAGCATGGCATTTATTAATCTAGCACTCTGTGCTAGTGTTGGAGCAGCCTGAGCCATGTTACCTTAGACAGGTAGAAATGCAGGATTCTGACACTGGTTGTGTTACCTTCAAGCCACTCCACAGGTACTTTATGTGATGAGGTATGGCTCTAGAGCTGGGTTCTTATCCACCCTCGAAAAATTTCCTCTTCAACCCTACTAGGAAAATACATCCACATGTGTAATTTCTTTCAGAGATTATTATCATCTTAGATACCTGCCTGACATTCAGGCTTTCAGAGTCAACACTGCTAAAGCAGAGGAGGAAGATACTTGGAATTTTAGAACAATAACAAAGAACAAAAACTAAAATCTAAAAGTGCTCAAGTTCTAATTATTTCCCTTTCCACTTCATAACTTTTTTACAAACTTACTTCAGGGAGAAGATAAAAGAACCTCTAGAATTGTTTCTGAGTTTCACTTTATTCCTGCTTATCAAGCTTATAATATCACTTTTTCTTCTTTGTTGGGTTTCCTTCATGAGGAACTTATATACACTTAAGATATTCAGAGGGTAAATTAACATCCTCACTCAGGTAAACTGTAATTTAAAAACCTTTTTTTAAAAAGAAAAAACATTGGTCCTGAGGCACATTCCTAAGACCCACCCAAGACATCATCTACCTCATGCTCTGACCTGGGGCCAAAACTGAAACCTAGGTATACTCCCTGGCTGGGACTGAATCAATGATCGTTTGGTGTATAGGGCAAGACGCTCCAGCCAACTGCGTCACACTGTCTAGGGCCCAAAGGAACTTGAATGCCTGACTGTACTTATAATTGGCCTTGTATTAATTTTCCATTGTTGTCTTAAAGTATTACTTGTATTTTATGATGTTATTTAAACTTTCAGTTCTTAAAAAATGTCCTCTGTTTTTAGAAGCCCTTCTTTGTTCCTTCTATAGGACTTAAGACAAAACCTGGAACATCATATGTGCTTCATGACTATTTAATCTTCTGATTTGATTTTATAAAGTGTCCTAACTCTATTCCAGAATATGAACAATTAGAACAAATGATAGTTTTTGCTGTAGACTTTTCAGCTAAATTTATATTTTAATCACATATGGCTTTATGAAGTTAGATTTGGAGAAATTTTTAATATAAAAATGAAATGGATCAGTCGTAACAAACAAATGTGAACCTTTCTCACAGTTATAATTTACCAAAGAAACTATGCTTTGGTTAAATTATTAGATCAATTGGTTTATTTCCAATGTATTAATTTTTAAAGGAATTCTTCCAATTGTATTCTTTTAGTATATATTTTTAATCATTCAGTAAACATTACTAGTCACCTTATTGCTAAAAAATACAAGATGGCAATTTTCCAATGTGTTGGTGTTCACATGGGCATACACAACAGAGTCTTTTGGCTCTCTCAGAAAAGCATTTCTCTCCTATATGCCCTTTATATAGTCTCCTCCCTGAAAAGATAACAACTCAAGGAGAAGAAATTTGGGCATCACAGCTATCTCAGTAACAACTATAGTCATATTAGTAAAGCTTCTAACACAGACACTGGATATGCCATGATTACCATTGGAATTCTGCACTACTTGCTAGAAGGCAAAAAAAGATAGGTGGCTCACCTTTCCCTTTAACTTGGTTAGATGCAAAGAAAGGATTCCAACAGAAAGCCTCCTTTAACCTAGAAGTGACTTGAACAATATTCATAACATGCCCTTCTCTACAATCGTACTAATAATATCCAAAAACAAATTCTAGTCTCATTTATTAGATACCCTCCTCAGTGAAAACATGTGAAACTATAGATGTACACACACAACCACCTGGGAGAAGGGGAACTGCAAATTAGAAAATGAAAGGACATTAGTAAGGAATGCCAAGGATAACGTACTTGGACTTCCTCAAATATGTTTGAGAACCATGTTAGAGCATGAATTCCTCATTTCTACTGTGCTTTTGTTAATGTGACACTGCTTATGGGCTGAACCGTATGGATCACAGATTTTAAGTATTGCGTCAGCGCCAGACTCTAAATTCTAGAGTACTTGATCAATTTCTTAGCTACAACTTCAGCTGCCATTTATTTCAAAAGCTCACTATACATACACAACACTCAACATGTTCTTGGATGTCAAGGTTCTTCCCTACCTCACTCAACCCTCTTCAATATGTCTACCTCTCTTTAATTAAGTACCAGTCTCTTTTTTCCCATTGCTCACTGATAACTCCTGCAAATAGACTCTGAAACAATTTTCACTCAGATACCCTCCACATTGCTCAGTGTTAAATATTCCATGTGTTTAGACAGAAACATATGGAGAAATTTTAAGATTTCTGAAGTCTCTGTAGAGAAGTTTTATATCTGCCCCTATCAGTTTCTTACTTTCAAACATACCTTCCCACATTTTGTTCCTGTTTTGTGCTTTTCTGGCTATGTATTATGATCATAATAACATCTAAAGCTGATAATGACAGGCTCTCCTGTCATTCATTCATAAAGATAGAGGCCAATGAAGCAGTTATCTAAAATAAAGTTGTGCTTGATGATGGCAAGTGAGGAACACCACTGAAATCCTTCAAATGCTAAGATTTATTTCATTCCTTTAAAAAAAAAAAATGAGCCTCCCTTTCCAGCTGGCAAAGCAAAATGCAAAAATAAATCATTATCAAAAATTAGCATCATGTTGCTTAACACATGTACATATACTATATTCATATCCAGAATCACCACCTATGACTTGTAACTTGTGACATTTACCTGTAAAATGTGGAATTAATTCCATGAAAGTTCAAAGCCTAAGTAGAGAGTATTTAACATATGCTCACATACTTCAAATATTTCTGGTAAATACAATCTGAATGTTCCATTAATATCCTAAATGAGGCTTCTAGTCTTTGCACCAAATAAGTAAAATAATCATTCCAAAATAAATACCACATGTATAAAATAACTGTATCCTGTTATTTCTTTTGTACTGTCCTATAATAATCAAGCCAACAAATCCAGAACAGTAGTTTGTTGTAATATGGCCACCTTTTTGAGGAGATTTGACCCTAAGTATGACCAAAAAAATAAATAAATGAAAGTCCCAAAATATGCTTGGCAATAATCTATTCTTGGTTTTCATTCCATTCTATCACATTCCCCAAAGGGACAGATTAACTAGGAGTACTTTTCTTTATCAATCAGCTAGTAGAACAAGGGGAAAAGCAGCAATTCTTACTTATGTTAAGGGATAGTCTATTTTCAGGCAAAAGCTAACTTTAAATTCTTAAGTATTGACTTCCAGTTAACCTGTAGATTGAATACTATTTACTATTTTCTCTCCAGAAACCTCACTAAGAAGATAGTAAAGGCATTAAAATATATAAACCCATAAATATAAAGAGAACAGGAAGAGAAATGACAACAAAATGTTGAAAATTTGAAATTGGATGAGTGAGGAAACTAGGAAGAGCTAGGAAGAGTTTGGAAGTGGATTGGGGTGAGCAATGTTACTCCAGAAATAAGCAAATGCATGTTACAGCCACAGAAAGCCTCTGCAATCTCTAACTAGGTGTCAATCTCCTCTGCAAGTGGGGTGTTCAAGGGATACTGAAAGCCAGAAGCTTAGTTGAAAATCTCCATATGTAAGAAACAACGTCATGGAGTTTCTCCCCAGCCTGGTCAGACAAATGACTGCCTCTGCTGCACCACGAAAGAAACCAAAAGGTTTGTACACTGGAGAAATTGAACCAGAGAATCTAGCCTCACCTTGTAACACATGTTTATACTACAAGAGAACTGTACTAAAAACACCAAACAAACCAACTGTGAAACTCCTGGAAGGTGAACATTCCCTATCCTTCCCCCGGCCCCTTCTTCCACTCTGTCCCAGAATGCAGGCAGGAAATCCTAACTCTCAAGCATGAAACTGGTTGATTCATCTCCAGGAAAACTAACCCAGGAAAAAAAAAAAATCCTACAAATATTGACAGCTGGGGTGCTGGGCTGGATAAAACAAGGTGGAGGGCCGGATTTGGCCTGCAGGCCTTGTGTTTGCCACCACCCAGCACCTTTGGCCCAGCACCTTGTTCCACTTAACAGTTAAGGAGTAATTACATTTATACAGTCCTAAAATTACATTTGGTCCTTTGAAGGCAACCACAAGGCTAATGTGGCCTCCGGTGAAAATGAATTTGACACCCCTGTCTTAGAAGGAAACCCACTACTCCACAAGGCTCATCCACTTATTCAGAATTTATAAGCAATCTTTTTTGGTACGTTGAATATGAGCACACAGCCAACAATAACACTCGAGATAATTGCTTCAGTGTTAGAAAGATCTCTGATATGAAGGACACAGGCCAAAAGTAAACAGAAAAAGAGTCAGAGAAAAACTTCAAACAAACAAAATAACTAATCCTCTAATCCTCAGAAAAATAAAATAGAGATAACATCCACAAAACAATAAGAGAAGGCTATATAAAAGCAACATTTATTGAATTAAAACAAATTAGGAAAAAACATAAGAAATGTTCATAAACATTTTAATAGAAGGGATAGAAGATAAAATTTAGTAAGTCAAGTAGAAATTATAATATCTATTCAAAAAATTAAAAAATGGGGAAAAAGATAACATTAGAGAATCAATCTAGGGTCAAACATGATTTTTTTTTTTTTTAATTATATTATTTTCAGAGAGAAGGGAAGACAAAGAAGCAGAGAGGGAGCAAGACATCAATGTATGGTTGCCTTTCACCTGCCTCCAGCCACAGACATGGTTGGAGACCTGGCTTGCAACCTGGTTATATGTACTGGCTGGGAATCGAACCAGTGACCTTTGGGTTTGCAGGCTGGCACCTTTTCCACTGTGCCACCAGCCAGGGCCTCAAACATGGAGTATTCAGAAATAGAAATACAAAGAGGAGTAAAAATTATTAAAGAAGTAATTTAAAAATGTATGAGAGAGAGAGTGAGAGAGAGCTTCCAAATGGAAGGACCAACAAAATGTCCAGCACAGAGACACACCAATTCCCATAGTCAGGAAACTATAAGCAATTGAAGAAAATCTAAAACCTTCCAGAGAATGCAACATCTGAAGATCAGGAATCAAACTAAGATCTGTTACATTATTTATTATAACTGCAAAATGATGTAAAGTGTAATATCAGAATCTAGAAGGTAATGAAACAAGACCTTCAAAATATTAAGAAAGATGCATTTTATCCTAACAATCTAGTCAAATGATCCACTCATTATAAGACTAGAATAAAGATAGCAAGTTCTAAAAAAAAAAAAACAAAAAACAAAAAAAAAACATTTTCTATAAAATCTTTCCTAGGAAGCTACTATAAGATATGTTCCATCAAAATAATGGAGGAAACCATGAAATAGGAAGACAGGATTTAGGAAATGTTGGTCCAGTGTAGGAGGGAAGAAAGGGCAATCCCAAGAATGGTGATGAAGGAAGATTTCTTGGCAACATTTCTGTGGCAGGCAAAGAGAAAAAAATTTGATAGGTTACCGGATGTAATTCAGTATAATCAGAGGAGATTTGCATTTTGGGTAGAGTCAAGAATGAATTAACAGTATTAAACAGCATATAAAACTAAACAAATGAAGAAAAGAAGGTAATTATTAACTAGGGGAAGCAAAAGTGTATAAAAGAATGCCGGTAATAACATTTACAAGGGACTAAGAATGTGCCTGACAAATACTAATCTAATAAAAACTATGTTGAGAAAATGTGATGAAGTTAGTAGATAATATCTAAAGCTGAAAATTAAGAAATAAAATTCTTGAAGCATATTATGGTATTAATTAAATACCAGAAGAAAGATAAGACTTGAAACAGATTGCTTATTTTTTTAAACCAAAATGTTTATTGTAGTGCTGCACAAAGAATTTCCCATTATAAAAACGTGTATTACAAAGAATTGGAGAAAAGCAAAAAAGAATACACATTTAGCATGCACCTTAAAAACCACAACCACCAAAACATGTGTGGAAGGGCAGCCAGGAGCAGCTAGCAGTTCTGGAGGCCCACTGCACCCGCTCGCTGTCCTGAAGCGCTGGGGGCACGGATAAGATCTTTGACTGCCTGGAGAAAGGTCAGGCCTGCTAGCATAAGCATACGTCAACAGAAATGCTGTGTCTACGTGTGCTGGAGCCTCATTGTTAGGAATCTGGTTGAGGGATCAGGTCCTTAGGTGGTCACTGGAAGCCCACTCTCTAGATTCAGACTCAGTGTACCCACATGTCACCTCCCTATAGGCCCGAGGACGAGCAGCCCTCACCATGTCTGGGGGCTCGAGTCCAGTGTTTCTCTAGGAGGTGTGCTGGGCTCAATCACAGGTCAGGGGCTCACACAGGGGAATTGCACTAACATTATTCATTAGAGGCTTAGAGCTAAACTTCTTTAAGGACCTATACACTTGTTTCCCAGGCCCTAGCCAGCAATTTCATTCTGCTCTATGTTTCTAAATACTTGATTACCAACAAGTGTCACCAGCCTTCAGTCAGTCACAAACTGGCCACCAAGTCCAGCTTACCCTCTTCCTTCCTGCCAAGGGGTTTGCTGGAGCTGTGAGAGGGTTGGCCCTCCCCATTCCTCCATATCCACAGCCTAGCAGGGCAAGACTCTTTCAGTAATCACATACCCAAACTCCAGTTTTGATTCCCCAAAGATTCCTAAAATATGTCTCAAGATGTCAGTGCCCCATGTGTCTGGGGGACACCAAGGCCCATCCTGGAAGCATTCCTGGGAAAGTTTGCATATGGGGTACGTGTTGTTGCATCATCAGGGCAGGCAACCTCTCTTGGGCCAACCAGAACCCTCCGTGAGTTGAAACAGCTAATTTTTTTTTTTTTTTTTTTAAGCAAAGCAAGCAAGGTTTATTAAGGACAGTACACTACAAAGAATATGGAAATGGGTTGATCTCTTGAACAGACAATGGCCTTTTGATTGGTTTTTTATAGTTTTGAGTATAAATAAATAAAATAAATGGTTTTAATTTTATAAGGCTTTTTATTTTTTTTTTTCCTTTTCCTGTATGTTTTATTGATTATATTACAGTTGTCCCAGTTTCTTTTCCCTTTGCTCCCCTCCACCCAGTTACTCACCTACCTTCCAACAATCCCACCCCTCTTTGTTCATGTCTATGGATCATGCATATAAGTTCTTTGGTATCACCCTTTTCTGTACCATTCTTAACATCATCCTGCCGATAGGGTGACGACAGTGTGGGTACACTGAGTTTGAATCTGCAGCCTGGGCTTCCAGTGACCACCTAAGGACCTGATCCCTCAACCAGATTCCTAACAGTGAGGCTCTGATACATGTGGACATGTCATTTCTGTTGACATTTGCTTATCTAAGCAGGCCTGACATTCCTCCAGGCAGTCAAAGGGCTTAGTCTGTGCCTCCAGCACTTCAGCACAGCGTGCGTGTGCAGTAGGCTTCTAGAATTTTGGGCTGAGCCTACCAATTATGCTTCTTAATCCCTGCACCATTTCCCCATTTCTACCCTTTCACCTTCCCTGCTGATTACCCTCTAAATGATTCCCATACCTATGATTTTGTTCCCCTTATGTTTGTTTACTTCATTTGTTTTCTTAGATTCAGTTGTTGATAGTTGTGAATTTGTTACCCTTTTAATGTTCATAGATTTTTATCTTAAAAAAAAAATAAGTCCCTTTAACATTTCATATAATAGTGGCTTGGTGATGATGAACTCTTTAAGCTTTAGTTTATTTGGGAAGCATTATTTATCTGCCCTTTCATATAGTAATCTTGGTTGTAAGTCCTTGTTTTTCATCACTTTAAATACTTCTTGACAATCTTTTTTTGCCTGCAAAGTTTCTTTTGAGAAGTCAGCTGATAGTCTAATAGGCACCCCTTTAGAGGTAACTCATCTTTTCTATTGTTGCTTTTAAGTTTTTTTATCTTTAACTTTTGGCATTTTAATTCTGATGTGTCTTGGTGTGGCCCTCTTTGGGTCTAGTTTGTTTCCTGGACTTGTGTGTCTGTTTCCTTTCCCAAATTTGGGAAGTTTTCTTTCATTATTTTTTCACATAAATTTTCAATTTTTTGTTCTTCTTCTACTCCTTCTGATACTCCCAGGATTTGGAATTTGGCATGTTTAAAGTTGTTTCAGAGATTCCTAAGCCTCTCATTGTTTTTTCTAATTCTTGTTTCTTCATTCTGTACTGATTGATTATTTATTTCTTCCTTGTTCTCCAAATCATTCATTTGAACACTGGGTTTCTTTCCTTTTACCATTGGTTTCATGTGGATTTTCCTTCATTTCACTTTGCATAACCTTTGCTTCTTCCCTTCTGCATTTGCCATACTCAATCATATCTGTCAAGTCTGTGAGCATCTTAATCACCAGTGTTTTGAATTCTGTGTCTGTTAGGTTGGCCATCTTCTCACCTGTCAGGTTGGCTTTCTCTTCATCATTTAGTCCTCCCACTGTAACCCTGATCTATTCCTTTTTGGGGGCATACTTCCCTATCTCCTCAATTTGACAGACTCTTGTGTTTACCTCTTGTCATAAGTAGAGCTGTTGCAACTGTTATATTGTAAGAGGTGGAGCCTTAAGTATTCATCATTGCAGGGGTGACCTGTTTTACCATGTTATGGCACTGTATGTGGGGATGGGGTATGAAAGGGAACAATGTAACCTGCTCAAGCACTCACCCCCTTTCCACTAAATAAATGGACTCTGCTGAGAGGTAGGCTGTTTCCTCCACTGCACCAACCCCCACCACTTTTCACAGTTGCCACCACCTTTGCCGGTACCGCCACTACCAATGTGGCTGCTGCTGCTACCACCACCTGTGCTGCCAGTGCCACTTCCACTGCTGCCACACTCCATCTTCTCTGCCCCAACTCCAACCCTCCTACCTGTCTGGATGAGTATCTCTTATTTATTTATTTTTGTTGGACCTCCCTTCAGTTCAATTTTCTGGATATTTTGATTGGTTTTTTATAGTTTTGAGTATATATTCCTTCTTAGTTGTGAACAGAGACACAGCACATCTACCTAGATCTCCATCTTGGTCGGAAGTCAAAGAGACTGTTTCTTAAATTAAGATTTGAGGATAGAAAAGAGGTGGAATAAGAGACCACTGTTTTGGTTAGAGCATCACCAACATACACCAAGATTGAGGGTTCCATCTCCCATCAAGGCACATACAAGAAGCAACCAATGAATGCATAAATAAGTTGAACAACAAATCAGTGTAACTATTCTCTCTCAAATCAATAAATTAAAAACAATAGATATCACTATTTTTCATCTAGAGACTTATAGGACAATTTGACTACTTATATTATGCACATCTGTAACTTTGATTAAAAGTAAAATTAAATATAAAAATTTAGAAAAAGTGCTAGCTACAACTTACTGCTAAAAAACTGTAAAGTAAGAAGTTTAATTACAACTGACTCTAAAATGTATATGAAAATGCAAAATATCTAGAATAGTCAAGGCATGTAAATACTTTTTGTAAAGCATCATAAGTGATATATTGTGGTACTGGCAGAGAACTAGACAAAATAAGCAATGAAACAAAGTAAAATGAAGAAAATATCCATACATATACAGTCATCTGATTTGCAACACCACCACCAATGTACTTTAGGAGAAAAAGTCTGAAATTTTCAATAAGTGTTGAACTAATTGGATATTGATGGGGGGTGGGGGAATGAATCTTGACCTTTGCCTCATGCCATGTACAAGAGTAAAGGGGTATACATATAAAAGTAAAATAAGGGGGGAGGCAGAGGCAAGAAAGGGGAGCAGCTTAGACAAGAACCTAGTATAAAGGAACCATGGACATGGACAACAGGTGGGATTGACTTTGAGGGGAGTGGGAGGTGGGGAGGGGGATGGAGGGGAGCAAGGAGGGGATGGATGTAATACAACAACAATAAAATTTTTTAAAAAAGTAAAATAAATAAGTAAAAGTTTTTAGAGTAGTACAAATTAATATATTTATGAACTTGGGATAAGATTTAAGTAGTACAAGAAAAGTCCTAAACATAAAACTGATTAATTAATTACATTTAATAAAAATTAAGAACTTCTATTAATCAAAAAATATCATTAAGAGAAGATAAAAGGCAAGCCACTGTCTGAGAGAAGACATTTGCAGTACATATATTTGACGAAATGCTTGCAGTTAGAATATATAAAGAACTACAAATCAGTTGTACACTTGAAATTTATATAATGTTAATAACCAATGTTACTCAATAAATTTAATAAAATTTTAATTAAAATTTTAAAAAAGAAATCAAATTTAAATAATGGGCAAAAGAATTATATAAGGTCTTCACAAAAGTGGCTATTTAATAATTATTTGAAAAAATTCTCAATTTTATTACTCATTAGTCAAATACAAACTAAAATTAAAACCAGAATGGATACCGTGCTACACTCACTAAATGGCTAAAATTTAAAATGCAGGTGATAGTAAAAGTTGGTGAAAATGCGGGGCAATTGGAATGTTTATATGTTGCTAGTAGAAATTTAAATTGTATAACCACTTGGGAAAATTATTTGACAATATCTATGTGCTTATACTATGAGCCAGCAGTTTCACACAGGAGGAATGAATGCCTACAATCTACTAAAATGTGTATACAAAAATCTTTATAGCAAAATTATTCGTTAAAGTGAAAACACTAGAAACAACTCAATTCCTTATTAGCAATAGAGTGATAAATAAACTATAGTATTTTCATACAATGAAATCCTCAGTAGCAATTTTAAAAAAGCAAGCCACTATTACATGCAACAATAAGGATGAATTTCATAGACATCATGTTGGGAAAAAGAAGTTAGAGACAAATGAGTATACACACTATGATTTAGTTTATCTGAGGTTTGCAGGCAAAACTAATTTTAGTGATAGACATCTGAGTGATTACCTCTAAGGACAGAGGTATTGCCTAGAAAGGAACATAAAGGAGCCCTTTGAGATATTGGAAATATTCTGTATCTTGATATGACTGGTGGATCCATGGATATGTTCATAAATTCAACAAAATGTATACCTAAGGTTTATGTATTTTACTGTATGTATATGCTATATCTCAATAGACAAGTTTGTTTAGAGGATATCCATCCTCTTATATCCTCTTTAAGCTTCTTTACCTCTCTCTGGGTCTCCATTTCAACACTACCTCTGGTTTATTTCCACTAACCCCTGGAGTGTCCTATTTACTCTTTGTTGATTTGTTTTGTTTTGTTTTTAAGATTTTATTCATTATTTTCTGAGAGGGGCTGGGAGGGAGGAAGAAAGGGAGAGAAACATCAATGTATGGATGTCTTTCACCTGCCTCCAGCTACCAACCTGGCTGGAGACCTGGATTGCATCGTGGTTATGTACCTTGGCTAGGCAATCGAACCAGCAAGGAGCCTTTGAGTTAGCAGGCCAGTGCATATCTACTAAGCCACCATCTAGGACCCCTATCTACTCTTGAAGCCACATTTACAGCAGGTTCCCAACTGTTCAGCCCCAACTTTCAGTGTCACAACATTATAAACTCCCTCTTTCCTAACCTCTCAGAGTTAAGAGTTTGACCCTCTGAAGCTTCATCATCTCATAAATAGAAACTGCTCCAAACATCCTAGCCTTCTATCAGCTCCAAGTATTAAAATACTTGCTCTTGGAGAAACTACATAGATTAGTTTTGGGATTCCATACTCAAGTCCTGCTCCCTTCACATATCCACAGAAAGAAAAAAGACAGAAAAGAATAAAAGGCAAATGATAAAGAAAAGATGGCTCTGTAAATTTCTAATTTTTTAATTCCTTGTGGCACAGTTTTACTGTATCATTTTACATTTCTCATATTTTTTTCTGCCTCTTCCTTTCTTTTACACTATTTTTATTCCTTCTTTTCTCTCTAGCTATATCTGATATAATTTAATATGACATATGAAGAATGAGATAGCTCTAGAGTATTTTACTCATTTTTAAATATATTTTATTGATTTTGCTATTACTGTTGTCCCAATTTTCCTCCTTTGCCCCCTTCCACCCAGTAACCTCTGTTTCCTCCAACAATGCCCCCTTAGTTCATGTTCATGTGTCATGCATATAAGTTCTTTGGCTTCTCCATTTCCTTTATTATTCTTAACTTGCTGCTATCTACTCTGTAATTACCAATGTGTACTTTTCTTTTCACACCCAGACAATTCACCATTTAATTACTGCCTTCTTACTGTCAACTTTTTGAATCTTATTAATACAAAGTTTTAATTATTTCCAAATATTTGTTAATTCATTTTTGAAAATTACTTTTTAAAGTAATATCAATTGTAATATTACCAAACACATGCACAGATACATTTACACAAATACACATTTTTACAAATATTACACTAGAAAAAATATTTCTATTCTTGTGATAATGTCTAATAACATAATTTAATTAACTGCCTTCAAAAATTTCTATTAAAAATATTTTGGCCTAGTTCTTTCATTTCTTATCCCTGAAAAAAAATCTCATCCCATAATTATCCTTCCCAGGACTTACCTACATTTGCTTGGTTATAAGCAGACTTCTAAGCTAAAAACAAGTAAACAAACTCTATTTTAATTCCCCCCAAATTTAGTCTTCTGGGTTTTTTTTGTTTTTTTAGTTTTGGAATATCATTTTATTAATTTATTTTAAACCCTCACCCAAGGCTTTTTTTTACTGTTTGTTCATTTGTTTGTTTTTATTTTTGTTGGCTTACATTCATCCCATCCCCCCCGCCCCACTGCTTTCCCCTCTCCCACCCTCTCCTCTTCCCCTCCCACAGTCAACCCCATATGTTGTCCATTTCCATGGGTCACCTATGCTAATTCCTTGACTAAACTGTTCCCCCTCTTTGACTCTTTCTCCGCCCACCCCCCACCCCCCGCTTCCCCTCTACACACTTTATTCTTTAAATCTACAGTGTTCAATGTGGTAGTCACTTAAAATGTGGCTAGTTCAACTTCTGATATACTTTTAAAACTGTACTGGATTTTGAAGAGTTAATACAAAAAATTAAACTATGTCAATAGTTTATATGATTATTACATGTTAAATGATAATATTTTAAATATGTTGTATATTAAACATTTTAATTTTTTCTTTAAAACTTATTTTACTCTGGAATACTATTTTGTGAAATATATCACAGAATGGCGTACTGCAGAACTCACTTTCATGAAAGCTGTCCTAGAGACAGTGCCAAACCCATAGTAAAAAATGAATTTGGTTTCTGAATCAGATCCCACCCCATCTAGCAATACACCTCAACTTCATTTTAGCTATTAGAACTACAACTTATTCTTTTTGGAATTTTCCATCTTAGATGGTATATTGTTTTTTTGCCATGCAAAGATCTTACTTATTTTAACACCTTCTGTTTCCCCTTTACATGTGTTTTACAATTTAAGCCCTCAGAAATAACGGCACTTGCAGTGCTCAGCTGGTCCCCACAGAATAGAAATTATGGTATCTACTAATTTGAGGTAAAAACCGAAAACCTTGGATTTAAATAATCTTGTAGAATAGTATTCTAGCTATTTTTTTTTAAACTTCTGCTTGACTTCCTAAACTCACCACTGAAATACTTAAGAGTTTGTTGACGTAGAGATTAGGTATATTCACATTTGAATAATAAAGTACTATAACATTACTACATTTTTCCAAGCATCTCCAGTTTGGGGGCCTTCATTGCTAAAAATGTCTATTTCCATTATCTATTTGAAAGGAATCTCATCTAACTTAATGCTAATATGAGACTGTCCATCGCCTGTGTACATGAATCATATAGTAGTTTAGTAGCTGGTAACTTCCATCCCAAATTAGTCTTCACTCTCAGTATCTTCTCTAACCTAAAGATCGACTAATTTCTCAACACACCAACTATCAGTTGGTTGATATTTAAAACATAAATTGCTAATAGAATCTATATATTATACACCTATCAATAAGCACATATTTTGTAACAGTGAATTAGATGGCATGTATGCTATGTAATATACATTCACATTTTCTTTTTTTTAATTTTATCGTTGTTGTATTACATCCATCCCCTTTTTGCTCCCCTCTGTCCCCCTCCTCACCCACCCATTCCCCCCAAAGTCAATCCCACCTATTGTCCATGTCCATGGTTCCTTTATACTAGGTTCTTGCATTCACATTTTCTTACTTTCTTTTTTTCTTAACTGCATTCAATTTTTCTGAGTGTTGTAAGTAACTTGATTTCCCCAACTTAGAAATACTTTCAATCTAAGAAAACTTAACCTGCATTAATGCAGCTACAACACAAAGAAAATTGTACATCATTTAGTAAAACCTATAATAAGATTATTTCAAAGCATTTATAAGTTAAAGTTGGTTCTTATTCACTCAGCTACCCTATATCTTTTGATTGGTGCAGTTAATCCATTTATATTTAAGGTTGTTATTGATGGGTACTTATTCATTGTTAATTTTTCCCTTTGTACCTGTGTCCCTCTCTGTCTCTCTCTGTTTCTTCATTTTCTTAAAGCAGACCCTTTAGCATCTCTTGCAATGCTGGTTTGGTGAAGAGGTATTCTTTTAGCATTCTTTTGTCTGCAAAACTCCTTATTTCACCTTCCATTTTGAATGAGAGCCTTGCTGGATAGAGTAATCTTGGTTGCAGGCCTTTGTTTTTCATCGCTTGGCATATTTCATGCCATTCCTTTCTGGCTTGTAGTGTTTCTGTTGAGAAGTCATAGAATAACTTTTAATTAATATACACTTTAGAGCAGTGTTAAATTTACATTAAAATTAAGTAGGAAGTACAGAGAGTTCCTATATAACTCCTTTCCAAGACATCCCGCTTTCTGCCCATGTTTTCCCAATTATTAACATCTGGCATTGTTGTGGCACAAGTTTACATTAATGAACCAATACTGATACATTGTTATTAACTAAAATCTATAGTTTAAATTAGAATGCACTCTGCCCTGAAAACGCCCTGCGTGCCAACTGTCTTTCCTATCCCCCACCCCTTCCACCCCCACTGACACTTTGGCAATCCCTGCTATTTTACTCTCTACATGTATACATTTGCCTTTTCCTGAATGTCATATAATTGGCTTCTTTCACTTGATATGCACTAAGTTTCTTGCATGTCTTTTCATGGCTTGGTAGCTAATTTCTTTTTATTGCTGAATATTCCATTGACTGGATTCCATTGAATGTATAAACAAATTGTTTATACATTCATCTATTGAAAGAGATCTTGGTTGCTCCCAATTTTGGAAATCCTGAATAAAGCTGCTGTAAATCTTTGTATGTAAGTCTTTACATGGGTATAAGTTTTCCACTCACTTGGGTAAATGCCTGGTAGTGCAGGCCATATGATATAGTCATGTTTAGCTTTGTCATAAAACAATATTTTTAACCTTCTAAAACAAACAAACAAACAAACAAAAAACCCTGGCTGGTGTGGCTTAGTGGATTGAGCACCCACTGACAAACCAAAGAGTTGCTGATTTGATTCCCTGGCAGGGTGCATGCCTAGGTTTCAGACCACATCCCCAGCTGGGGGTGCATGAAAGACAACCACACATTGATGTTTCACCTGTCTTTCTCCCTCCTTTCTCTTCTCTCTAAAAATAAATAGATAAATAAATGAAATTTAATAAATAAAAAATAAAGAAATGAGGCACTACTTCAGAATAGAACATTGGAAATAGCCTTTCTTCCATTGCTACTTCAGTCTTGCTCAATAGTAGGTCTCATAATAGTTGATGTTTTAACATTTTATTCTCTACCTTTCTTCTCTTGAAGGAGTCTCTGAACTACTCTTTACAACATATCAGAATCAAATAAACATGAGTGGGGAGAAATAAAATCAAAATGCCGTGAACAAAATTTTACTGATAAAATCCTTATCCTTTTCTTAGGTTAATGAGCTTTGAAATGAGTTAGGTCAAGTTTGACTCCAAAATCCAAGTTTGACTCATTAACTCTTCAGAGCAGTTACTTTTAACCTCTGACAGCCTCAGTTTCCTGTCCATAAAATAGTCATAATAGTAACAGCTTGATGGCATTGGAGGAAGAAATTTAATGAGATGGCATATGCAAGCAAATGAAGACACTTAACAAAAGTTTCTTTCCCTCATTTGATCAAAACTAGCTGAATACCACACTGTATTTCTTACCCTCACCTTTCTACTTCCCTGGGTCCTCTATTCCATCAAATAGCCTACATCTTCTCAGGAGACCAGGAAATCTCTGATAAGACTTCCAAGTGAATTTTTAAAGTCTTCTTTAAAGACACTTCTAAGAATGAATGACATTCTGTGGAAATCCTTAGGAGTAAAATGAAAATGGACATTGGGATTTATCTTGATAGTTTTACTCCTTAACGCTCTACAATGTATTACCCTCCCAGAGTATTTGAATTTTAAATGAGGATTTCAAAAGAAAATATAAAAATGTTAGTGCCCAGCTGAATTTAATCAATCTGTAGTTTACTCTCCTTATCCTATCTCAGGAACTACCAGTTTTTCTGCAACGTAGTCTAATTTGTCCACAGTATTCAACTCAAATTCTTCAAATAACGGTGCAATGTGGGATCATTGTTCTACCAGTACTGCAATGTTCACATGAAAGGAACATTGTGTCAAGACTGTTGGAGCTTTGTAAAAGTGAGACTGCTATTTTTATGAATCCATGAGTAAAAATAAGTTTTGTGGAAATATCTCTATTTTTAGATGTTAGATCTACTTAACCACACGGAGTAAGTATTCAATCCAACAAAGTTAAGTGTTTTAACAGAGATGGAAAGTGCTGAGATTAACTGATCACATGTAGGATATGCCAGATTTCTTAGAGCTAGTTCTGTACTTTTAGTAATCATAATATATTATACTAAACAGCTGTTTAAATGCACCATACTAGGACCTTCTGCCCATCATAGATCCCAATATTCTTTACCCAAGATAATTTACATTCCCAATTCTCAGGGTTACATTTGCATCATGGAACCAGTATTATTTTTTTCCTCAAAAGAGGTCACAACCCATGCTTTATTTGTTCATTTACTTTGTAGCATGAAGCTCTGTGTACATAGTGTTGCATGTCTACATATCGACAAATACCATATCCTTGTAAAACAGGCAAAGATGGAAATTCTCTTTACAACAGAATTACCAACTCAATAGTTAATATTTTGCATTTTACAATTTGCTGTATAACAAGAACTATGTGATAGTATTAAAAATACTTACATAGCCCCAGACATTCTTAAGAGATATGTGCTAAGACATTTACAAATTCCCAAAACCACAGACACCATTATAGCATAGAATTTCTCTCATAAAAAATTCAGTCAAGTATCACTAATAACTTTTAACTGACCCCTTAAGACCTTTATAATTCTATAATTAGAGGGCTAGACTTATTTATGAAGCTAATAATAAGAATTCTGTCTGGACAATTTATTACAGTTTGCGAGTTGCCTTTCCTCATTTACTAATGGCGCACATGGCAAAAGCATTCATATCATGAATCCAAGTCACTGACAACGTGGTATTGTTACTCTATAATTTATCCCCAAATTCAATTTTACTGTATATATATGATCTATGTATTTCTTAGATTTCTTAACTTTCTTTTTACTTCCATGTGAGCACTCTTACTGATTGGTTTTATTTTATTTTTTTATGTTTGTTCTTTTGTTTATCAGGAGCATTCCCCATAAAGTAGAGATTTGCTATCTCCACAAAAGGTACATGGATTTGAAGAAGAGCTAAGAACCATAAAGTCAGGCTAAGATGAATATCCGTGGCATTGGATAGGCTCAACCCCAAGAAAGTGACTCAATGCTGCCAACCAGCCTCTGCTAGTGTGTAGGATTCAAATGGGCATCTCTGAAAATTTCAAATGATTATATTATATGGACCACTAGAGTTATTTAGCTACAGTCAAAACTGCACATGTTAGCCCTACCTGTGTAGCTCACTAGGTTTGAACACTGTCCTGATACTCCAAGGTTGCGTGGGTTTGATCCCCAGTCAGGGCACATGCAAGAATCAACCAATGAATGCATAAAAAAATGGAACAACAAACCGATGTTCCTGTCTCTTCCTTCCTCTGTCTCTGAGATTAATGCATAAAAATTAAAAATAATAAACTGCATATGATAATTTTCTAAATGCCAAAGGTCTTACAATGACTTTTTGAAGTGCTAATATAATGTGTGACTATACTTTTGGAGAGAGGTTGAGAAAGAGATTACATTAGTGAGCCTTGCTGTGAGTAAAGAACTGGGTTACTTACTTTATGCTCTAAAGACATGACATCATTTAATTTTCCTGATAACTTCATGAGGTAGGTATATTCTTAGTTTTTATAAGAAACTAAAACTCTGAGACAGTATCAGCAGTCCAATATTATACAGCCAGGAGCTGTATACATCATACAATCTTCTGATGCCAGGAGCTTCCCTTCTTACATGCTGGTACTTTGGCACCAGGAACCCAAAGTGCTCAAGAGCTAGCTGTAGCTTATAATTTAATAGAGCTCTCACTGCATCCTTGGGTGGAAGCACTCCCAACCTGGGAATCAGGACCACTAAACCCACAGAACCCAGACATGCAAAGAGAGGAAGGAAAATTCCTCCAAGCAGGTAACTGGGAGTGACAGTAGGCAGAAACATTCTTATCTCACCTTGTATTTCTTTCTTTTTTTTCCTCATTGTAAAATGCAATCTTTACTAGTATAATCCTTTTGAGAATATTTATTTTCTGATTGTAAAAGGTATTGTATTTTAATGGCAGAAAAATTGAAAAATAGAGTAAAACATAAAAACATATATAAAAATTCATACATAACTCCAGCTTTTCAGAGAGAATCATAACTTACATTTAAATGTACTTTTTACTCTATATATTTTCTAGTAAATTGGGATTATATTGCATTCTGTCCTTAAAACATACTTTTTCACTTATCATATCCTTATTATTTCCCAACATCACCCTATATTTCTGCTTCATGTACTATAGCCTACCTATTGGGGAGATACAGCACCATATAACATTCATTGATATCAAGTATACACTGTACAGCAGATGATGATGGTCCTCCTTCTCATAAGATATAATCTCAAAGCTACTGCCTCAGCCATGCCTTTAATGTGCCATTTCATCACTGTGCCAAGGCAGCAGCCTCTGATGGTGCAATGTGTGATAGGTCCAGTGGATCTCATAGTCACATGCTACTCCTGCATTCCCTTTTTTTGAAAGTGGGTCTCTAACTCTGATACAATGTACAAGGTACCCATGCCCATGAATCAAGTATTCTGTAGACTCACAAATAGTGATTTCTGCTGAAGCCTCGTGGTAAGGAAAGGCAAACCAAACATAATATATTTATATTTCTGTCAAAATACCTACTTTTCTCTCTTGTGTAAAAGAGGTCTATTATGGTTAACTTTGCCACCAAGTAACTGGTTAGTATCTTTGAGGGCTGGTACTATTTTGAGGACTTAGCATTAGTCTCTGCTTCTAGTCTAGCTGACATCTTTTGGGACCATGTATAACATTCATTACTGCCTCGAGTAATGGTGTCTTTATTCCTAGATAGGTTGCAGCTAATCTGGACCCCAAATTCTGATTCAGTCTCTGTTTC
The DNA here is from genome assembly GCA_004026585.1 of Noctilio leporinus. NCBI lineage: Eukaryota > Metazoa > Chordata > Mammalia > Chiroptera > Noctilionidae > Noctilio > Noctilio leporinus. The sequence goes on along the minus strand of PVIW01003640.1, from coordinate 41,158 downwards.
CTTGGTGCCCTGATAGTGCTAAGTGTTGCAGGTCAGGGCTCCGAAGGAGCAGACTGAAGCAGTGATTAGTAAGCATGAAGTTTATTAGGGAGTGCCCATGGAAGAAAAGAAAAACTATTGGGTGGAGGAAGAAGTTGCACTATATAGTTTCAATAAGGCTTCAGCTACCCCTACAGAAAGCTAGTATAGACCTCCAGAGTTGTCCTGAGCTGGAGTGAGATGTTCATCTTTTATACCTTTATGTTGACCAGTTATTACATATGGAACTATCTCAGAAAGGGCAAGGTGACCCTCTTTAAAATAACTTGCAAAGGAGGCTGACAAATGAGGCCCATCTGCTGACAGCATTCCCAGTGGCTGGAGAAATAAGAACTGTAGACCTGAAGGGGTATCTAACAAGAGTCATCATAGAGTCCATTACAGGCATGTGTCATCACCCAAAATTATTGTGCTTTAAAAAATTCTCTAATTTATTAAATATCTTCTTTAATTAAAAGTAAACATTATGAGGACAGATACTCTACCTATCTGGCATCTAATATGTAGGTTCTTACTAAATAGTTGTTGAATTTTGAATGTAGGAATTTTAAACTGATTATAACCTCTAACAAAATAAAGATAATCTATAGAGTTTTATATGAGGAAGATTTCTCGCTTTCTCTCTCTCTCTCTCAATTTCTCTGTCTCTGTAATTCAAAGCCAGGATGTAAAGCTCTGAAGGTTATACAAACAGATACCTTAAATCATTTGTTTGTTTTGTTTTTTTTGGATGCCATGTAGAGAATAGTAGATATTTGGGTGGGGAATGGTGTAGAAAGAAAGAAAAGGAAATAATGTTGGGAATAAGTTTACCTGTCACTAATTACTACTCAGTAGTAATGGTATGAGAAAAAGTAAGTTGGACTATTTGGGCTGTATCTATGTGACATATTTCTGGCAGCCACAGTAGTGAGGCCTATACCATGTATCTTTTATCTGGAGCAGTGACAGTTTTAACACTAAGTGGACTCACCCTTGTGAAGCCAATGATGTTGTCAGAGATAGCACAGTTGGAAATAAGTTGTTTTTTTCTTTAGACTGGGGCAAAGTTCTAAGAGAACTAGTAACCCTTTTATGGCCACCCCATGCTTCAGAATATAAAGAAGGATTTTTTAAAAATCAGAGCAAAAGACTAGAATTTATAGAGCAATATAGACTGCAAGGGCTATGGTTCCAACTACCAAAGGTTTATCATATTAAAATTTATGGAAGGTTTTGGGCCTCTGGATTTACCGTTTTACTCTAATCTCAAATTACATTTTAAAGACAATAAAAGGAAAAATTATGTTATTTAAACTCATTTATTAACTATGTGCATTTGTCAGTTAGATGTCAACTTATTGCCAAAAGCCAAGTAGAATTGAGATTAAATTGTATATATAATTACTTAAAGAAAACCATATATAAATATAGTTAACACTTTATATCTAGAACTGTCTATCTTTATATCAATGTACATTAACATAGTTAGATATATAAGGATGTATCAGATGTCAGCTGGTTTCCAGATAGTGAAATTTGTAATATTCAATTGAAAATAATACTCTTCAAGACTATAGTTTTTTTTTTTACGCAATTGCTAGGGCCAGTCTATCCAAAAGACACTTTTAATAATGGCATGAGATAGATGGAAAATACAAGGAAGAAAATTTTATGAAAATAGCTAAGTCCAAAATCAAACTGAATATTCGGGGCGTCCAAACTCCAAAGGACATTATGTGCACACGAGCAGGCTGGAGCCAGCGGGACTGTGGTGCAAATAGCTCTCTGCTCAGCTGCAAGGGCCTAGGCAGGGTTTCCCCACCTGCCTTGTCCTTTCTTCTTTGATTTTTCCATGAACCTAAATAAATACATTCTTTTTCTAGAGGAGTGTGTCCAGCTTCTAATATGTGCCTAGTTGACAGGCTTCTCAGAGGAAGTGAGTATTGAAATCAGCTGTGGAAATTGTGTTTTCATTGCCTTGGAGCTGGCAGTCCTGTTTGCTTTGGGAGGAGGCATTTTCTTCATTCTTTTTTATTTTTCAAATATTTTCATTTTTATCAAATTTTTTCCCATTGCCATTTAGTCCCCTTCTGTTCCCCTCCCATCAGCAATCACTAAACTGGTGTCCATGCTCATGAGTCCTTTTCTTCCTCCAACAATACATTTCAACAACCAGAATCAGTCAACAAAGTCAGGACACTGAGGAGTGGAAGCCATGGCTGCATGGCCTTCTGCTTCCTGCCCTAATATCTGAGGCCACTTGCAAGTAAAAGCTACCTTCTTTTGAGGAGAGTTATAAAAGCAATGCATATAATTGCTACTTATACAATTTACTAACATAATTAGCAAACAAATGGCACGTTATAAATTGAGAGTGCTTGAATTAGAATTTCATTTTGTCCTTAAATGTCCCTTCCTTAAAACTTAAAAGCCAGTATATTAAGTATAAATCAAGTCCACATTTTGGAGGAGAGGCAAGAGAGCAGGTTTAACTTAAATACAGTCACCAGGAAAGAAAAATTCAAGGGTTCACAGCAGATCCTTGTATGCTTATTTTTATACAGTTATGCGTTGGTGGGAAAATGTTTAGGTGCTCCTTCAGTGCGTGTTACTCTTTTTAAGGTGTCTGATCCCTCTAAATTTTTTTCATTGACAAAAAGCATGTTTTTAATCATCCTGCATCACTGAGCTAACAGAAAAAAAGGGGGAACACAAAAAGAGATCCATTCCTTATAAATTATTAAAGCACGAGTTAACAATAAATCCTGATAGCTGATGGCAGCTGCAGTGCAGAAAGGATACAGCCCAATCTGTGAAGCCTGGTGAGAGAAGAAAGAAAGGAAAAGCGCCTCCTGAATGGAGAATTGAGGAAACCCCAATTTAGATTTAGAATGTGGATTTGAGGAATCTCTTCATAATCAACCCCAATCAAAATTAACCAATAAGATTTTTTTAAGTGGTTGGACAAGATTTTGTACTGTTTCTGTTATTTTTTTTTAAGTACAGTTTATTGATTATGCTATTAACAGTTGTCCTCATATTTTTCCTTTTGCCCCCTTCCACCCAATACTGCCCTTCTGTCCAGCAATCCACCCCCCTTACTTCATGTCCATGGGTCACACATATAAGTTCTTTGGCTTCGCTCTTTTCTATATCATTCTTAACTTACCCCTGTCTATTTTGTACCTACCAATTATGATTCTTAATCCCCACACTATTTCACTATTTCTCCCCCTTCCGCCTCTCAACTAATAACCTTCCAAATGATTCCCATACATATGATTCTGTTCCTATTCAGGTTGTTTGCTTAGTTTGTTTTTGTTTTTATGTTTTAAGGGTCTATTGTTGATAGTTGTGTTTGTTGTCATTTTATTGTTCATAGTTTTGATCTTTTTCTTTTTCTTTAAATCCCTTTAACATTTCATACAATAAGAACTTGGTGATGATGAACTCTTTAGCTTTACCTTGTCTGGGAAGCACTTTATTTACCCTTCCATTCTAAATGATAGCTTTGCTACAACCATAGCAGTCTTGGTCCTTGCTTTTCATCACTTTGAATACTTATTTCCAGTCCCTTCTTGCCTGTAAAGTTTCTTTTGAGAAATTAGCTGATAGCCTTATGGGGACTTCTTTGTAGGTAACTCTGCTTTTCTCTTGCTGCTTTTATGATTTTCTCATAATCTTTAACCTTTGGTGTTTTAATTATGAAGTATTTTGGTGTGGTCCTCTTTGGGTGCAATTTGTTTGGGACTCTGTGCTTCCTGGACTTGCATGTCTATTTCCTTTGCCAAATCAATGAAGTTTTCTTTATTTTTTCACATAAGTTTTCAATTTGTTGCTCTTCCTCTTCTCCTTCTGGCATCTCTATAATTCGGACGTTGGCACTTTTGGAGATGTCCCAGAGTCTTCTTATTCTCTCCGTTTTTTTTTTCCCCCTTCATTTTGTTCTGGTTGAATGTTTATTTCTTCCTATGTTCCAATTCATTGATTTGAACCATGGCTTCTTTCTGTTCACTATTGGTTTCTTATGGATTTTTCTTTATTTCACTTAGTGTAGCCTTCATTTCTTCCCTTATGCATTTGCTGTATTCAATGAGTTTTCTAAGCATTTGATAGGTTGGCTATCTCCATTTCACTTAGTTCATTTTCTGTAGTTTTCATCTGTTCTTTCATTTGGACCATATTTCTTTGTCCCTTTATTTTACCTGCTTCCCTATGTTTGTTTCTGTGTACTAGGTAGAAATGCTTTGATTCCTTGTATGGGCACTCCCATTATGTTGTAAGGGGCTGAACCTTAGGTACTCATCAGTGCAGGGCAACCTTTTTCACCATTTTGTGGCTCTGTTTTGGGGGAAAGGGTCAGAGAGGGGAAAATGCCACTTGCTCAGCACTTTCCCCTTTTCCAGTCATTTCATCCACTTCCCATATGTGATTGTCACCCCTCTAGCTGTTGCCCTGGTGGTGGTTCCCAGAGTGGGTAGGTTTGAGTACATTCTAGAACAGGGGGGCCCTCTAAACAGATTTTCCTGAGAGATGATAATTTATTCTGTCACTCCAACTCCCTTTGGTTTTCAAAGCCAGTGCTGGAACCCTGGACTGTGTGGTCTGGCCTGGGTCTAGGATCACTCCACAGTTGTCCCTCTGGTTTTTTACCTGCCACTTGTGAATGTGGGACCACTCATTCTGCCGGCCACTGCTACTGTCTTGCCACTGCCACTTCACTGCCACCACACCACATCCTCTCCACCCTGGCTCCTCATCTCTGCCTCTCCTACCTGTCTGGATCATCCTTAAATCCTTGGTTGTGCAAGGAGGCAAAGCATATTTACCTACACCTCCATCTTGGCTGGAAGTCTGTTTCTGTTGTTTGTTTTTTCTTTGATATCTTACTTGGTTAGGATCAGAGTGAACTGAAGTACTGTAAAATGATAATTTTCAGAGGAAAAACTTGTAGACACTTAATACAAATGCCTTTCACATCTTACCTCTTACACCTTCTATAAAGAGGTGTTTCAAAAGGTATTTAAACTAAAACAATCCTGTTACTTTAACCACCTGATGAAACTAAATAAAGGAGACTGAATATTTTCACTGAGTTCATGTGAGTCCCAATCTCCCTGTCTTCAGTTCTAATTCATTAATCATTCAACAAGTATTTGCTGGGGTATCTCAGTAACTCCCTTTCTGCTCTTTTTGAAACAAATACATTCTTGGAAGGTATTTAGAACTTTTTGGCCAGTGAAAGGGTAAGAAAAAATGTCATAACCATGATATAGATAAAAATTTTTCTGTTGTATTAATTTAGTTTATTTTCATCCATCCTACATTATTAAATGTCTAGGAGTAGCAAATATTAATCATGTATTTTCTTTCAAGAAACACCATGAGTTCCATAGACTGATTCAGATGGACTCATGGCCTAATGTCAAAGTGAAACAGAGATCATCAGATGTCAGTTAGTTCCAGCCAGCCCAGCCTCGGATGTGGAGGCACCTTTCCCCTCTCAGAGCCTCAGCAACCTGCATGTGTATGACCCTAAAAGTGAATGTCTCTTTATGTGTGGCACCCCAGACACCTCACTCACCCACCCTAGTCCAGGCCCTAATAGTATGTTGGTGAGATTTATGACCCCAGAGACACTTTGGGTATGAACAATTTATCTTTCTTCTGTCTCCTCACAGTGTAAGTTAGATTACTGACTCCAAGACTCCAAGATTAATCACACCCCCAAAGCCCAGATGTGGCAGATGCTTTCCAAAGAAGCTGCCCCCATGCAGGGTTAGGAAACACTGTTGTACCAAGAACAGTCATGAAAGCAGATTCTGAATAATGACTCTGGATGCTCTTGCTCTGTGTTAATTGCTCCTCTGGTTCCTGTCTTGTGCTTTGGCCCAGAGCTTTGCTAAATGTGACTTTTGGCTTTGGTTCCTTTCCTGTTTTTGACTCCTGGCTTCCACCTTCTATCAGCAGCAGAATTTCCAGCTCTGACCATCACCTGTATCCTTGATCTTGTTTGTTGTGTATATTCCCTTTAGGCCTTCTGCTTTCTTTTCTTCACAGTCATGGGCTGAGGTCTGAAGGCCACTTCAAAATCCAGGGTCTGGTCACTGACTGTTTGTCCTGAAAAAGAAAAAGGAGACCACAAAAGCTTGTCATCTAATGTTCTTTCCTTACCATGAAAAACAGACTAAAAATGTATTTTGCCCTTTGGACTGCATAGGTGTGTTATAAAGGTTAATGTCTGTGAAGCCTGTGTGGACTAATGTGTAAAGCAGCCATGCAGAAGGCTGCCATTTGATTGCTTGGCAACATCTCCACCTCAGGAAGAAATCTCTAGCACAAGCTATAATTGTGAGGTAAGGAGGCTGGCTTGTTGTTATCAAACACACCAAATCTAGGTGTTCCTTATCTCCTTGAAATTAGCAATTGTGGGAAACCATCACTTATTTCACTATTTCAGACATTAATCTCAGTTCAAAAAAATGTTTGAAATGACCTTTTGGTATTATTTTTAGAACTGGTGGCACATGCCACATTCCCCCCCCCCCCCAAATTTACTTAATGGTGAAAAAAAAATCTGTGTCCTATTAGGATGGCCCTGAAGTAAAAACCAACAAATCTTGGGGAAAAATTAGCCATTTATTTAGGAAATATTGGAGGAAGAAGTGTGGAGAAAGATGAAAAGAAGGTGAGAGGGGGAAAGAGAAGGGGGGGATTGATTCTGCTTATAACTATTAAAAAATAGACCTGATTCTAAAGTAGTAAGGGGATGTGTGTCTGTATTCATGAATGCACATGGGGGTGGGTGAATATGTATGAAAGACTAAGAGAACATAACCCCTGTATTTCAATTTGTTGGTTGAGTAGTAACTTTATGTCTCACTGAACAAAGAATGCAAATCTAACAGGTCATGCATGCTACAACATTCACCCTGTCAGGAAAATTCTCAGCTTCATTTTTTATTAAAAGCATGAGTTTTTTTTTAAATTTGTTTGTTAGTGTTTTATTTTTTGAAATAGATATGCTGTCAGCTGAAGGCAGAAAGTCCAATGGGACATACCACATGAACAAATGTCTTTCTTCCACCCAGAATTCAGAGCCCTGTCATCATCTCTGATTTCTGCTTCTGTAGAAGACCAGACAACAAGGATTGAATGCATAGACTTGTGAATGCTTTTAATTGAATTTTTTGAGAAAAAGGTTACTTTGCAAACTGGTTAATTTATTCCCGAGTGGCAAACTCTCCCCCTCCCCATCCCAATCAGTCTCCCCTTTCCTAGTTGCCATTAGCCTCTATTTCCGTTATTCCCTCCTTCAGGCCTCTCTCTGCCTCTACAAAGTAAGCAATTATTTTCAGCTCTAAGCAGAGTGCTGCCTCTTACAAGACCTCCAAATGCCATGAGCCTAGGAGAAGGTGGATGCTTTACAGACCCATGAAACCTGGCAGATATCATGGAATACCAAGGGACTGATGAGCATAATTTAGCTAGCCATGGAAAAATCTATAAGAAAAACAAAGAAGAATCAAGCTCCCCCCTACCCCCACCTTCTGGAGGAATCTGGTTGCTTCTTTTCTTCCCATTGGCAGATAATTCCACTCTTAGGTGCCTACAAAACAGGCAAAAACATTTTTGCTTTGTGAGTTCTGCTATTTTCTAACTCACATTGTATGTGATTCTTGGCCAACATTAACCATGGACTGAATTCCCTGGGTTTGCAATATTTCCTGGGTCCCCAGGGACTCTGCCTGTCAGGATCTACTGAGGACCACTCCATGCTAAGTCAGGACATAGGCGCTCAGCCCATGCTGTTGCTACTAATTCTCAGCAGCACTGTTAGCCTTCTCATCCTGTAATTGGCATAGCTACCTTCCCAACTTGCTAGTACTGCCAATTTGCCACACCTTAGAAACTACTTTTGTATGTCACAGAATTCTGAAGTTCTATGTTCATTATGTTCATGTTTTCTTTTTTCTTTTTTTCTTTTTTTTTTTTTTAATTCTTCTGGTAGATTACTGCTATATTTTAGAGGAGATGAGTTGGGTCTGACTTGTCTGCCAGTTAAATTCAATTTAGCTTCACAAGCATTTATGAAATCCTTTCTAAGGACAGATATAAAAGCTGCAGAGGTTACATAAAAACTTAAGACATAGTCCTTAACGTAATTGGGTCCATAATTCAAGCACAAAAAGGAATGTAACACAGGAGTAAGATAGAGGTCTTAGGATACATAAAACATTGTTTCCTTATTATTATACTGTTAGAGATTGGCTATCAGGGGTGGGATACTGATGAGAAAAAGGGTGAACAACAGAAGCAGGAAGTATGCTCTGTCAAACATTTCTACAATAAATACTTATAAACTTGAACTCTGAGAGGGTGATGTGCCTCTCTGGCTACAATGGAACCCTCTGGGTAGTGTCATGTTTGTGTGATCAGTCTGTTTTCAGGGTGTAAGTGTGAAGGAGCCTTTATTTAATGTTTTAAGACTTAGGTTTTTAGACAAGTTTTAGGTTCACAATGAAATTAATAGGAAGGTACATTTTTCTATATGTCTCCTGCCTCCACACATGTACAACTTCCCTCATTATCAACATCACTCACCAGCATGACATATTTTTTCACCAGGGGTGAACCTATATTGACACATTATGATCACCCAAAGTTCATAGTTTACATTATGGTTCACTCTTGGTGCTGTACATTTTATGGATTTGGACAAATGTTTAATGACATATATTCATCAATATAATATCATTCAGAGTATTTTTATTGTCCTAAAAAAAATACTGTGCTATGCCTATTCATTCCCTGACCCCAGCAACTGCTGATCTTTTTATGTTCTCCATAGTTTTGCCTTTTACAGGATGTCATATACTTGGAATTATACATTGTGTATCCTTTTCAGACTATGTATTATGTATTTAAGTTTCCTCTGTGTCTTTTCATGGCCTGATACCTCATTCTTTTTAGTGCTGAATAATATTCCATTGCTTGGGTGTACCACAGTTTATTTATTCATTCACTTACTGTAAAGGAAGCACTCAGCTTTTCCCTTCCTATGAAGGAAAAAAACCTTCTTATGTCTATCCTTCCTGTAATTTCCTGTACTGCTCACACAAAACACTTCACTTCTGATACCTCTGGTTACCATATATTTGGAAGTTTTTCCTCACAATAGTGAGCAAGTCTTTAATACCAGCTAGGTGTATAGGAGGTACCACAGTACCTCTCAGGATTCTGCCTTGTTCAACACAGGCAATAAAATGAAGTTCAAACAAAACACAAGGTGTTCTAGGAGTAAGAATTTTACTGAACAGTTGAATATACATGTCTGAAGTTCAGAAGAGGGACTGAGCCAGAGATTTTGATTTGGAAATCATTAACATACAGGTGGCAGTTGAGTTGATGGGTACAGATGTTCTGGGAAATATGTGTATGGTGAAAAGGGACCACGGTCTACAGCAAAACATCCAAGAACAGAGGAAATCAATGTTTTTTTCTATTGACCCAGAATTGGCACTAAGCCCTTAGTTTAGGTTTTATATCCTCTTATGGGCTGTTGGATTGGTGAAATACACTTACGTTGTTCTTATTCATTTCCATGTATATTTAAGTTACTACTAGCTGTTCTAATATGAGAATGGCTTCCTGAATGTCCCTCCCATGTATCAAGCCAATTCCCACAAAAATTGTGAGAAAATGTGTGGTCAGAGGACTTGTAGTAATATAAACATTGCAATTGGCACTAGAAATGCATAGGTAGCAAAGAAATTTTAAAAAGTAAAATATTTGGAGCCAGAGGCTAGTCTATGGAAAATACCTCCAATTACAAATCATATATGAAAGAAACATGATTGAGGTTTCCCCAGATTTGGCGAGAATCCTTAAAATGTATATGACTGCTCCTATAATGAGTTATGAAACTGAAAAAACTATTTTAGACATTATTAATAATTAAAACCATCTTGATTAACTATAGTAGAAGGAAGGATGATCTTTCTAGTATCTCTATAGAAAATATTACAAAAGACATTGTTACACAAAGAATCAAACAAAGGTTAAAAGGATATATAGTCAAAATATATTTAAGCAGTTATATAATTAAAAAGTATTAATTATATATGATTCTTGTATGTGCCCTGACCAGGGATCAAACTACAACCTTGGTGTATTAGAATGATGCTCTAGCCAATTGAGCTACCAGGCCCTCATCTGAACTTCTTGATGTTTGGTTCTTGTCAGCTTTCTAAAATTTATAATTTATTATGATCTCAATAAAATAAATAGAAAACTCATAGAATCAAACTCAGCAATATTACTAATTATATCAAATGTAGTTGTTCTAACCAACCTAATAAAAAGCTGAGATTATCAGATCAGATGTCAGAAAATAACTACATGCTGTCTATAAGAATCTTACTTTAAATATAAAAAAGCAAATATAATTAATTAAATATGATAGTCCATGATAACACTAATTAAAATACATCTGGAGTTGTATTATTAGACAAAGTGGATTTCTAAAGAAAGAATATTAGCAGGGATAGTGTCATTTTATAATGATGAAAGAAGCAATTCATCAAAAGGACATGAGAATTCCTTTCTTTTAAATAAAGATTTTATTCATTATTTTCATGGAAGGGCAGGGAGGGAGGAAGAAAGGGAGAGAAGCATCAGTGTATGGTTGCCTTTCCCCTGCCTCCAGCTAAGGACCTGGCTGGAGACCTGGCTGGAGACCTGGCTTGCAACCTGGTTATGTGCCCTGTCTGGGAATCAAACCAGTAGCTTTGGGTTCACAGGCCAGCACCTATCCACTGAGGCACACCAGCCAGGGCTAACAATTCTAAATGTACCTACCAACAGAACTTTGAAATACATGAATTGCTTCTTGCCTAACTGAGTTCCCTTTCTTAGAATGTAGAATGAGTGCACATGAGGCTGAATCACTTCATAAAAGGAAAGAAGAGAAAGAAACCAAAGCAAATGAAGCCAAGGCCTTTAGAAAGAACACTAGTGTGAGGACCAGAAGGTACAGCTAGTAACATCATCAGAACTGACACTGTCTTCCTAAAAGCATTATATTCCACTAGATTTGAATACCTGCAAAACACTCAATTTACTTAAGATAAGCGGGGATATTCTAGCTGAACAAAAAAATCAGCATACCAATATCAGTCCATTTTCTAGTCATAAATCTTCAGTCTGAATCTGACAGTAGGAGCAAAAAAAAATGTTTACTTTCAGAATAGTAGGCTTGTCATAGAATAGAATGTGTTAATTACCAATTAGAGTTCTAAATTCAGTGCCACAGATCTTGTTTTTAGGGATATAACCTAATACTTGCAGTTTTAAATGTATGATTTACCATGGATATATTTTAAAATTTCACTCAGAATTCACTGGAACCCTGGCTGGTGACTCGGTTGATTAGAGCATCATTCTGTACACCAAAAGGTTGCAAGTAATCAAACCCCTGTCAGGACATGGACAGCAGGCAACAGATTGATGTTTCTCTTTCTCTCTCTCTTGCTCTCTCGCTCGCTCTCTCTCCCTCTCTTCCTTCCAAACATATCCTCCAGTGAATATTTTTTAAAAGAATTTAATACAAGGATAAAAAATATATACAGTCCTTTTGCCTCCTTTAGATGGTAAGTGGTCAAGTGTCCTACAGTGCAACTTCAGACTCCCACGTTGATTTGCTTAGTGACCCCAAGAATGTTTTCACTTCCTGTTCTTCAAGCAGAGAAAGTACAATATGGAAATAATAACTCCAATTTCTAAATGGGCAAAAGTTTTCAAATGAATGTGTTAGTAAGGTAATTTGAGGTCTCAAATGATGGAAAGGAACCAAAGGGTCAAACTGTGAGTCTCCCAGGGAGGGGTAAAGAACTAACACGGTTGGGCTGGTGACCAAGTTGGCACAGCGCACAGGCGGGCTGATCAGGTCACAATGCGTGTGAATCATGGAGGTGAACCTGGTGTCGCTCTGCCCAAACAGAGACAACATGGCCCTGCGCCAGGCTGAAAACCCTGCTACCTGCATTTGGATCATGGAGGTGGGACGAGGGGCAGAGACGCTGTGCAGGCTGATCTGCGTGATGGACATTAGCCTGGATTAGCTGACAAACTAGATGCTCCCAAAGTGTGCAGGATTGGAGGAAGGAAGGTTTAAATGGAGGGCAAGGAGTCTGGGCCTTTTCTCCTTCCCTTCACTAGCCTGGTTGGGGGTTGGGGTCAAACATTCCTGGGCAGGCAAGCCCTGGAGACTGCTTGGCCAGGTGACAAGCCTGGCACCCCTCCTTGCTTGAGAAGTGGTGGCAGCATTGACAACTGGCACTGCACCGTGGGACCCTGCTTGGCCAGGTGAATGGACACACTCGCGAGCTGACGGCTGAAGGGACAAGGTGCGGGTAGGGGCCAGCAGGCAGCGACTGGAGGAAAGAACAGGGTGTAGTGCGTAGGATGCTGGCAAGCCTGGATTCCAAAGGACACTGAAGCTGGGCTGTGATCAAGAATCAGCTAAGCTGCCCAGATAATCATGCTACAGCCACCTGTATATGGCAAAGGGAGGAATTTTTTAATGGGAGAAGGAATTCCAGGCATAGCTTCGAAGGCTTGAACTGATCTGGCAAAGGGTGGAGAGGTTGTTTGTCTTTTGGTTGTTTGGGGAATGGGCTTTGTGTCAGAAGCCCATTATTCTTCAAAAATTATATAGACTTTAAATTAAAGACTCATTTCCTCTGCCTCCAGAATTTATGGGTGGCAGGTAGTAGAATCCCACATGGCTGAACTATAAGATAATGACCACTGATAACAAACAGCTTTTTTGGTAAAAACTGAAGTAATTATAAAATACCTCTTCCTTCCATTCCTTTTGCCTCCTTCTTTATTGAATTTGTAATGACCTTTCCATTTAAATGCCAACAATGGGAATATATAAACATTTGGATTGCTTAATGTTTTAACTTTTAAGTTTTTAAAGAATTGTAAAAATGTAGTTATCTGGAGATTTTCAAATTCTAACAAGGTATCATTGGACAAAATATGCTTCTTGCATCATTTTGAAAAGCATCATGATACAATAATTTAAAAAATTTAAATACAGAAAGAGATGGGGAAAAAGCCTTTTTCTTTTTTCATTTTCAAAATTCTTATATCCTTTTCACCAGAAAATGAGCTCTGAACTTATCTTGAAGGGCATGCCAATTGTCTCCCTGAAATAAAGGTAGGAAAAAGATTACTGCTTCTCAATACTTGTTAGTTAAAATACTATGGAACTCTTCCTTCCTTCCTTCCTTTCTTTCTTCCTTCCTTTTTATTTTTTCCTCCTTCCTTCTTTCTTTTTCTTCCTGTCTACTTATCTTTCTTTTCCTTTTATTTTTTTCTGGCAGAAGTTTAAAGAGTTAGCCAAGTTGTTTCTGTCAAATGATCCACAAAAATGTTAAATCAAATGAGTGGATAAAGGGACAAAGTTGTTGGAAAATCAGGCCATTATTCCCAATAGTGATAATTAAAGCAATACTACCTAAAGAAAATTTGAAATCATCAAATAAAATTCATAGCAAATGTTCCTGTCCTACAGTAAGATCATGCTCAGTGACTATTCCAAATGGCTCAACTATCTAAACTTTCATTTTTAATAGTGTCTTATGTACAACATATAAGATCTTATTTTATTTCTGTACAAGCACTCTACTTTAGGTACAGATTCTCAGCTCTGTAGAATAGGATACCCAGAGTGTCCGCTAGTACACACTGGTACTCCCTAGGTCAAATTTGGAATGGACATTGAGTAATATTTTATCTCCTAGACTAATATTTCTCATTTAAGTAAATTATTCATTCCCTTTAAAAAGATACTTTTAAAAATAATCCACTTATTTCATTTTATTGAACGCATGTAACTAGATATACTATGAAACCAAAAGGAATTTGTGATAATCATTTCACAAAGTATATTTATGATAAATCATAACTTTGTACACTTTAAATAGAATTTTATTTTTCATTTATACTTCAAAGAAATTGAAAAGAACTTGAAAAATAAAATATACTTTCTCCCACCATGAAAAATTTCTCCATCATGTATAGAATAAAGCTTAACTCCTTAGCACATTTTATAGTTGAATCCCTTTCCAACACTCTTGCCTTTCACCAACTTTCCAGGGGAATAGCTTACCTTGACTTGTCATTCTCCCAGAAAAACCCATCCTTGTATGTATCTGTGACTTTGCTCATGCTGTTTTTCATTCTCCACTCTGCCTACCAACATTCTAAGTTGCCTCTAGGATTCAGCTCCAATGCCATCTGTTTCACTAAGGAATCTTCTAGTCCTCTGGAATTAATAACTGCACCTATCCCTGAACTTCCAGAGTGTATTGTTCACATCTGTTTTCATGTTGCCTGGTTATATTAGCTATTTATAGATCTGTCTTCCTTACTACACTGTTAGCTTTACTTTTAAAAAAGTTTTATTGAGGCCCTGGCTGGTGGCACAGTGGATAAGGCACCAGCATGTGAATCCAGAGGTCACTGGTTTGATTCCCAGCCAGGGCACACATAACCAGGTTGCAAGCCAGGTCTCCAGCCAGGTCCATGGCTGGAGGCAGGTGAAATACAACCTACACTGATGTCTCCCTCCCTCTCTGCCTCTCTCTCCCTTCCCCTCTCTCTAAAAAAATAAGAAATAAAATCTTTAAAATAAAATTTAAAAAGTTTTATTGAAATTAATTAACATAGCAGATAATTCACCCAATGAATAATTTTTTTAAGGTAGGATTTTTTTTTTTTTAAGATTTTATTTCATTATTTTTAGAAAGAGGGGAAGGGAGAGAGGCAGAGAGGGAGAGAGACATCAATGTATGGTTGCTTTTCACCTGCCTCCAGCCACAGACCTGACTGGAGACCTGGTTTGCAACCTTGTTATGCGCCCTGGCTGGGGAATCGAACCTGCAACCTTTGGGTTTGCAGGCTGGCACCTTATCCACTGTGCTACCAGCCAGGGCAATAATTTTTAATATAGTTATAGAGTTGTGCAGCCATTGCCACAATTTTAGAACATTTTCACCCCTCAAACAATTCTATCCTCATTAGCAATTGTTTTCCACCCTCTTACCCTCCAGCTGTGGAAAAACAGTAATTTACTTTCTGTTTCATAATTTGTCTATTTTGGATATTTCATATGGATGGATTCATCTAATATGTGATTTTTGGGGTATATGCAAAGATTTTACAGGCAGAAGTCAAGTCCTGTTTATACAAGGAGTTTATGAGCAGCACCATATGTGCCACAATGAAAAGAGGAGGAGTTTGTAGTCACACAGACCAGAGTTAAAATCTCAGTTCAGCTATTCAATGATTGTGTAACTTTGGGCAAGTCATTTCATCTCCCTGAGTCTCAGTCTATACATCTGTAAAATGGAGACAACAATTCTTCTCTTAAAAGATAGTTGTATTAAAAAGAGGATATAACAAGTTCTTAGAAAAGAGGTTTCTCAAGAAATGGAAACTTTTCTTTGTATTTATCTCTATGTAATCACCATCACTGGCATAGTGATACATATTGATTAGCTAATTAATGGACAAGTGATGAAGAATTATAATGTATTTCCATCAGAGTGCCAATGGACTTTCAAAGGGCACTTAGGAGAAAGAGATAGAGCACCCAGGGCCAAATCTGTTCTGGAATATCTAAAGTAGTTCTTTTTGTTTCTCAGCCACTGTGCTCCTTCAGAGACTGGTCAGTGGAGAAAGACAACAGAGCCAATAAACAAATCTAGAATCTGTAATTAGAGAGGAAACAAGTTTTGGTTTTGATACTGGCATTCTAATGGCACTTTAAAAAATCAGCTCATCCACCTCACTTCTAGCTTGCATTTGTATGTGCTTCGTCAGATAATCATGTTTGCCATAACTAATACAGGACAAAAGGAGTCTCAGTCACACTTGAAAACTATTTTCCTTAAGGAGAGCAATTCTCCTTAAAGAGAGAAGAGCAATACCATTTGAACAATGAGTAGAAAAACTACAAAAAGAGAAAGGCACAGAATAGATATTGATTCAAAGGAAATAAAAGTTTATCCATCATAAAACAATTAAATTATACCAAGAGATACCTAAATAAATTAGGAACCTTCATCATAAGAACTGTAAAGTTGCCCTGATAGGTGTAGCTCCGTGTGGTGGGCATCATTCCTCAAAGCAAAGTTGATTCCTGGTTTGAGTCCTGGCCAGGGCACATGCCCAGGTTGGGGGCCTGATTCCAGTTGGAGGACGTATGAGAAGCAGTCAATCAATGTTTCTCTCACACATAGTAGATGTTTCCCTCTCTCCGTCTCCCTCCCTCCCCCCTCCTCACTCCTTCTCCCTTGTCCTCTCTAGTAAATTAAAATCTTTAAAAAAAACAATAAGATTTCTTCACAGGAAAGAAAAGTACTAGCATACCAATCCATTCCCAAAATAGAGAGAGGAAAAAGATAAAAGAAACAAGTCATAATAATAAATTTAACTGGGTCATACCTATAACAAAGGATGTAATGATCAAATTAACAGCTTGAAAGAAATTGAATAGTCTGACTTAAAACAAAAAGGGTACACAAGCAATTGAATTTGTATGGCTGAGAAAATTGGCAGGAATTTTAAAGAAGAAAGGATCTAATTTCCCAAAATTGGTAGTGCAAATTACATAAGTTTCTTGTAGGACTTCTTTTACAACCATAACCTTACAAACCATGGGAATAATTACGGATATAATATAATCATTTAGTTTGGCAATTGACAATTGAGGCAGTTTAATTTTACAAAAAAAAAAGAAAGAAAAGAAAAGAGAAATGTTCTCGGAAACTTGCTATTTCAACATATTTTGTAAAGAGCCAGACAAATTATCTTCTTCTAGCTGGAAATAACTATGTGTCATTTGATGTTGAAATATGAAATTGGTGCATGGAGATGGTTGACTTGATCAATTCTAGCCCTTACAAGCAGGTTGAGGAATGTTTCAAACATAGCCATGAATTAAATATCCATTATCGGCATAGAAATAGGTTGAGTGTTCCCATCTCAAATTGCTCCAACTCTTTAATTTACCCCTTCCCAAATAATTTATCCCAGGATAAGAGAATGCTTACTTACTGATCCAAAGGAAAAGGGTCAATAAATTTTTTCCATCTGCAAATCTCTTTATAAATAAGACAAAAAAGAAAAATAAAAAGAACATTGATTTCTAATAAATATAGTTTCTTATACAAGTGGCCTGTTCACATATGTTCACAGACAAGTCATTTTATAATCTCACACTATCACCTCACCTCCCTTACATGTAAACAAATATCCTTTCAGGAATTAAGAGACACTTGAGCCCCTATTTTATAGTAAATGCATGTTTAGGGAGCAGCTCCTAAAACCCACTAATGATATTTGCTCCCTGTAAATAAGATATACTCTGGGTACCTAAACCTGAAGTTAAGAGTGATGTATGTAAGTGATGTATATATATATATATATTTTTTTTTTTTTTTCCTTATCATTGTTTTCCAGCTTCCATCAGAGATCTATTGAATATATTTTCTATTCTTGCTTTGGCAGCACATGTACTAAAATCGAATATTCTTTCTAATAGATTTAATAGTGAAGGCTACTTGAAAAATAGGTCCAGCTCAGCTCCAATGCTGTTATCAAGGAGGGGAAGCAACACCTGCAGCTTTGACTTGGCCCTTGTATAAGAAATTCTCAAAACTGAAACAGATTTTCCATTTCAATACTGAGCATCCATGAAAGGGATCCCTCTAGTACTGACAAGTTGACAAGCTTGGGAATTGGGAAAAAAGAGGGAAAATTAAAGTAACAAACCATTGGTGTTCAGTATTATGCTAAATATAACTGAAGAGAACCAAAGCTTAGAACCCAAATACAGATATAATATTCACTGCAAGAAAAGAACAACAAAAAATCCTCCAGCATAAAATGATGGCGTAGAAAAATTGTTTTGAGTCACCAAGCTTCCTAAAGCTTCCTATTCATTTTCATATTCATAATTACTTTTGTTCTTGCCCAAGCATTAAATGTGTTTATTAAATTTCTCTCTGCAGAACACACAAAATTAAGTCTTAGTGTTTGGATTTATTTTTGTGCCCTTAACATTCACCAAAAGTTTTGCTTCAAGAATCAAAAATCTACTGCCCAGGCAAGAGTCCTAGCATATCTTGGACTCTTCCAGTGACTTGTTAATTTGCCCAAGTGAAATGCCTATTTATTTTATTTTATTTTATTGTTGTTGTATTACATCCATCCCCTTTTTACTCCCCTCTGTCCCATTCCTTTACTTATCTCTCTAATTTATCTTTTTAAAGAGATGGAACAATACTATTGAACTTATAATTTGGCATAACAGGGCTATTGTGAAGGTTCTGCAAACATTAGCTCATGGAGATTCTTCTCAACAAATATGAAGAGCCATTTTTGTATTGGAAACATTGATGTAGAATATTACAATAACAGCTTCATGGTGACTAACAGAGGTGAAAGTCAGAATTAGACATATACTCCAGCCCTCATGACTTCTTAGCATCTCAGATCTCTATTAGTCTAGAACGGGTATGCAAATCTCCCTTACTATTTAATATTATAAAAGCTAGTTTTTTATGGGCAACCTGCCATTTAGTAAAAAGGGCAGAATTATAAACAGGGAAAATAATAGTTCATTCTACTTAATTATCATGATCCTCAATTCACCAAAGTATTGGCTTTTTGCTGCCTTAGAATATAAGGATTACACCATTAAGTGAAGTATTGGACTGGATCACCTCTGTGCTCATTTTCTGTGGAAGGGTGTATGGAATGACAGGAAAATTTTAGGACTTCAATCCCATGTCCCCTCACCCCAAATGTTAGATTTCAGTTATGTAGTATAATATTGACAAAATAATTTAATTTCTCTGAGTCTCAATTTCTTATGATAGGAATAATCACTTAGAGTGTTACAAACACGTTGTTGGATTCACCACATTAAATTTTGATTTGTTTAGAATTCTGTTTCTGAGATTCTTGAGGGCAGGGACTATGTCCTATTCATCTCAATACCTTTGACATCTAACACATGCTCAACAAATATGACATTCAATAAATGTTTGTTAAATTGTATGCATAGCTGTAGTTCTTTGATTACATACTAACATTTCTGTAAAGAAAAAAAAATACTGGTTTTAAATTCATAGTGTAGAGTAGATCAGATCTCAAAAAATATTCACCCTCATTCCTCTTCTCAATGAGAAGAGTAAATTTCCTCACCTCTTGAATTTAGGCTTTGGCAATGTGCCTTGCTTTGGCTAATAGGATGTTAGACATGACCAGAACAGAGGTTTGACTTGTGCTTATACAGTTGTGCTTACCATCTAGAACTTCTTCCCACCTTTTACCATATGAAGAGCATGTGTTGAGTAGCTACTAGTCAAACTAGAATAAGAGACATTTGGTGTCAAGGTGTCCCAAAGCCAAGCTAGATCAGTCAAATCTCAATTAACCTTTAGATGCATAAGCCAGAAATACTTCATGCTTACTACTCTATACCATTGAGTTTAATTAATAGAGATGGTGTCTCCTTAAAGAATATGCTCCATTTGCAAATGTACTAGTTCTCAAAGTGGACTATACTTTAAAACTATTGAATGAATCAATGTTTAATTGAACTCAGTAGATTACCTACTAATGTAAATGTATTTGTGTGTGTGTGTGTGTGTGTGTGTGTGTGTGTGTGTGTGTGATATTGCCAGTGATATATAATTAAAATTGAGAGCAATTTCCAGAAACAAGACATTTTCTCCCAGGCAAAGTTTACCATGAAATGCACTATTTGAAATTTTTAGTGAGAAGGTTTCCCTTTTCCATTGTTGCTTAGGTCCATCCTTCTTAATGCTTGGTGCTGGCATTTGGGGCAGAAACATCTGTAAAAGAACCAAATTATTTTTTTCTCAGGCAACAAGGCATAGGGACCGTTCCATGGAATCATGGTGTGAGCTGAAGGAGAGAAGACAATGAGCAGAACCTCTAGCCATGAGAGTCCAGGTGTGTCTCATAATTTTGCATTTTTAACAAGTTCCCAGGAGATACAGATACCAATGTAGATTGTGCCTGCAGATTGTAGGTATGATAAATGGAAAGAAATATTTAAATGAAATTTACCAGCCTCAATCATTTAACATGGTGAGGGCATCAGCCAAGTTTTCACAGAGAAGGAAATGGAGATAAGTGATGAACTTTGTAAGTCAATTATGTAGCAATTACTAAAGAAATCTCTTAACTTTCCATCTAATACAGGTGCTGTAAACTTTAAATAAGGTTATGAAAGTGGTCAGCACATTGCCAGGTATATTAAGCATTTAATACATTTAATTATTATTACTAAAATTTTTATTATAGTTTTTTTAATTTTAAAATTCATCCAACAGAGCTAGTAATCACATCAATATCTTTGTTCACTATTTAATCACTTGGACCTGAGTGTATTCATCTGTTAAGTGGTTGGAATAAATGACCTTTAATTTCTTACACGACAGAAATCAATCACATCTGTCTTAATTAAGGTTTTATATTCACTGAAGGTACTCTTTTTTTCTGACCACAACTCTGATGTCCTGAAAATAATGTTTCTTATCCTAATTTTTTATCCTGTGGAAAACTTTTATTTTTTTAACTAGACTGTACTTTTTAGGTCAGTTTGTGCCCCTATTTATGCCTGGGAATTTAGAACTGAGGTACTATAAAGAGAAAAACCCAAACAGGAAAGGTTGTATTTTCTGTTCATAGGGTCATACTTTTCCCATTTTGTTTTTCTCAGAGGCTTTCCTCAAGAAAACTAAAGCCCCATTAAATGCAACAGAAAGGAAACTGCTATTGTTTTTAATAATATGGCTCTAATTATAATAGTATGATACATTATTTATCACACGTTGTAGAGAGAAAATTTCAAGTTGTGCTTGGTTTAGAAATTGCAAATAATTAATTAAGATACAACTGACTTGACTGAAAGATTACTGTCTAATATTCTGTATAATGACATTCTTATTATCAGTATAACATCACTTATTTATATCAAGAACAGTAACTTAATGATGAGAAAAACAGAGCAGAAACAAAACATATGCTTGCCAAACGATGACTTTATTCTTGACTATCTGTTTGCCTTCTTTTGAAATGTCCTAATTTCTTGGCTGAAAGTTTTCTTTTTGCTGGAGGGGATGTGGGTCTACGTGCACATTGTCTATACATCCCTCTCTTGCATCACCAGTTTTCCCATTCTACTTTATTCTTTGCACACAAAAATGCTGTTATTTGTGTCATTTTAAAAACATCAAAGCCTCTCTTGGTCCCACATTCTCTTTCTTTTGAAGCAGTGGACCTCAAAGGCACTGTGTACAGTCACTCTTCACTTGTTTTCTCATTCCATCTTGACCTGATTTCTATCAGGGTCTCCTTAATTTCAGTGAAATTGCTATCTCCTAGATTACCTTTAGCTTCTACATTATCAAATTCAAAAGTCAATTCTTGGTGTTAGTTGATTGTTTCCCCTTTTAAAATACTTCTTCAACCTGACTTCCAGAACACTACCCTCTCCTGCCTATCCTCCTATCTCAGTGGCTATTCCCTCTTGACCTTCTTTCCTGAATCTTCCTTATCTTCCTTACCTTCCCTAATGTTGAAATTCCCAGAGTCAAATCTTCTGACTTCTCTTTACTAACTCCATTTATTTTCTAGGTGATGTCTCTCATCCTATGGCTTTAAATACCATCTATGTATAGACAAATCCAAAATCTCCATGGTTGGGCCTTCCCTGACTATTCTTTCTAAACTACTACCCCTCCCCTCCTGTCATTTTCTGTTCTTTTTTTTTCTTTTCTGCTTTATGTTTCTTCAAAGCACTTACTTCTCAGCAGTGACATTATGTTAACTTCTTATTTATTTTGACTTTAATGTAAACTCCACGAGGGCAGGGATTTGCTCTTGTTCCCTGCTCTATCTCCAGTCCCCAGAACAGGGTCTGATATGGTAAGTATTAGGTACTCAATAACTATTTATTGAGTATATAATTAATGTCAAAATGCATTCTTTCCAATTGTTCAACACCTGTTTATTTTATGTAACAGTGCCAAGCAAACAATAGCTGGAATTCTCCAAGTGGGATTCCCGCAGCCTGCCTGAGTTATGTACCACTCAGCACACCAGAAAGGAGGCTGAGCTCAGGGTACAGTAAAGGGACAGGCTGTGTAGTGGTAGCAATCCCAATTTGTGTCCAAACCAGGCAATGGAAAGTACAGCAAGTCTAATGTAGCTGTTGGGGCAAGTGGGGAAACAATAGGATGGGTGGGTCTTAGCTTTGGGGCACAACCTCATGCCAATCAGGTGAGGAGCACGGACAGCTGGGCTCCAAGCAGCTAACAAGGTTATCCAGGGAAACTGCCAGATAGATGTCGTGGAGCAGAAGAAAATTTCCAGGAGAGCTTGATGCCTATTTTCTTCATCTCAGTGTGGATCATGGCTGCCTGCACATGGATCATGGTCAACCCCATATCAGATGTTGGGGTGGCCTGGGGCAGATTCTGTGGGTAACACAATGATAAACAAAACCAAACCTCTGTTTTCAAAGTTCCTAAAGACTTACGGAAAATGATAAAACAACTAATAGAAATAAGAGCATTACATAACATTTAACATGCTCAGTGGAGCCATGGAATCATAGCAAATTATATCTGTAAAGACGGTTATTTCTGGATTGTGTTTAAATATATAATTAGTCTGTTGGGTACAAGAAAAGAACAATTTATCAGCCACGAATCTCTTCATCTGCAAAATGTAGGTTTTAAACAGAATTTTTAAATGTTTTCTTCCAGTTTTAAATTGCTATGACTCTTAGTTCACATGCACGTAAACCCTACATATAGGGCAGTAACTTTGTATCTCCTTATTTCATATGCTTCTTATTAATTTTGAAAAACTATGTTTCTAAAGTTATGATTTAACATCATTGTTTCATATATAAAGTATTAAATTCTGAGGGCAACCATCATGTCAAAGGAATAATACTATGTTAGAGCAACCATTTCTGGACTGAGTGCAGGGCAAATTGCTAAGGAAATTGTGGACTTCAATAACCCCATTTACGTTAAGTTTACAATGTTAAGAAGGTGTATGATGCTGATCCTGATGTTGCCACACCAGCAAGGAAAACACATAAGGTATGCAAGAATTGCACAAGTCCAAATATTGTACACAGAATCCAGGAGATCATCAATAAAGATCCAGGAAAGTCAATGCACTCCATAGCGAGAGAACCGCAGATGTTGGATGCAATAGTTTGCAAGATTATTGTTGAAGATATCAAATACAGGTTGTTGTTAGAAGAGGCTGGTTTATGACACAGTAGACACAGAAAGGCACTTTGAAAAAGCAAGGAAACTGCTAACATTGAAAAATCCCAAAGGGAAGAACCCTCTAATTTTCTTTTCCTATGCAAACAATTTTCAGCAGAACCAAATAGTGAACAGAAGAAACAACATGTGTCTCTGTGAGAATCTTAATGAAGTCCCAATTGTCATGAAAACAAAATTTCCTGCTACAGTGATAGTGTTAGGTGTTGTCAGCAATGAAGGAAATATCATGATCCTGCATTTGTTTCCACAAGGCTTGAAGGTGACTGCTGATGTTTACCTTGTCGTTTTGAGAGAAGTAGTTGTACAGTGGATGAAGCCAGTCACAAATGGACGTCACTTTCTCTTCCAATAAGATGGCACACCAGCACATAATGCCAAAAAGGTGCAAGACTTTCTCAGTGTCAGTGTTCCTGAATTCTGGTCAAAGGAAATCTGGCCACCTAGTTCACCAGATGCAAATCCTTTAGACTGTTATGTATGTAGCATTTGTGAGAGAGAAGTTAATAAACAACCTCATTCCAATAAAGAGGCTATTAAAGCTAAGATTGAAAACATTATGATGTCCATGGATAAAGAAAAGTTAATGAAAGTGTGCTTAAGATTCTGAAGTTGAATCGAGTCTATTATTGCAGCAAATGGAGATGTTTTTGAACAATTAAAAAAAATAATGACTATGTTTATGTATTTGCATATAAGAATAATTTTTTCAAAATATAACACTTTTGTGGTATGTTGTTTATTTTACTAAAATTTTGCCACTTTATCACATGCACCCTGTGATATATATATATATATATATATATATATATATGAGAGTATATAAACTTAGATAATGAAATCTTATTAATTTGCACTTTGTTAATTTGAAACTTATGATCAATCATCATAGTGAGGCTAATTTAATTTTAATTTTACTTTTTCTCTATTTCTGACATTAGTAGCTCTTTCAACACACAGTGTAAACAAATTTATAAAAAAGCATGCTTGC
The DNA here is from genome assembly GCA_004026585.1 of Noctilio leporinus. Classification (NCBI taxonomy): domain Eukaryota; kingdom Metazoa; phylum Chordata; class Mammalia; order Chiroptera; family Noctilionidae; genus Noctilio; species Noctilio leporinus. The sequence continues at coordinate 16,726 of PVIW01003640.1, read as the reverse complement.
CAACTTTAAAGAATAAACTGTTTTCAAAGTGTTCAGAGCTCCTACTTGTAAACAAATAGCTTAAGTAGATGTCAGCCACTTAGTGTTTTGATACACTTCATACAGATTCTTGAGTTAGAACCCCCTGAAAAGAGGCGGGTAAACACACCAGGTCCCTGACTCTCACCCACCTCATCTGGGAGCCTCAGGAATGAAAGTTTGGCTTTGATTTCACCCATAGCTCTTGAAAATATACCAGAACATCTCATTATTATACAGTTTGCTTTAAATGAAAATTTCAGTTTCATTGCTTCAAAAGGCTGCATGTGAACCTCATAGGCAAATTGGAATGTTACCAAAAATAGAAACTAAGTTGATTAGGGAAAACTAAAATTTAGCCAGAACAAGTAGGACTAAGGTCAGAAAAGCTAAAGTTCAGAATGAGATGTAAACCAAAAAAAGCCAGGAAAGGAATGGAAAAATATTCTAGACACCACGCCACTATAACTTATCATTACACCTTAGAATTATTATCATGAAACAAATTCTGAATGGGAGATGAATATGGGGAGCAGTAATAGGAGTCATACAGCACATCTGGCTGAGTAAAAAGACTAATCAAGACAGGTCATGATCCTCAATCTTCCTTGAACATATTGAGGTCATGTCCAACTTGCTGTCTTTCCTAACTAATGCTGCTTTCTTCATTCACTCACTGACTTCAGATACTGTTCATTCTTCAGAACCATGCTGCAGTTTAGCTTTTCAGTGAAGCCCTCTCTTCTTTCTCTTACCCAAAATGACAGTCACTTTCTGGATATCTATGATTCCTTACAACACACAGTTTACCACTAAAATGAGTCTTTAATGGGTGTTGAGTTCTTTTTCTGGATTAGACCACAGATTCTTTTTCTTGCAAAATGCATGACTTAAGCCTTTAAATAACTTATGAGCTTCTGGGAAAAGTCTTACACTATATAAAAATTGGATCACGCTAATAATACATTTATAAATTGCATAGGTCAGATGAGGGAACTGTGAAACTGAAATTTTTAACCCTCTGGTCAAAGGGTTGGTTCACCTGGCAATCAGTCCCCATCTTTAGGTTACCTGGGAAATTTGCAAAAGTCACCTGATTCACAAAACAGAAGACACCTTTATGGCTCTCATCATTTAGGAAATAAGGGTATTAGGGGTAGGTCCATCCCTGCTTCTCCTTCAGCAACATTTTCACCTTTGGTTTAGGCTTTAGCATCCCCACCCTGGCTCCATGGTCATTTACTAACTGTTTGCCTTGTACCTGGTCTCCATTCTCTCCAATCCATGCTACATAAAGCTTGGGATGATCTTCCTAAAATGTGAATCTGTTTGAGCTGTTCCCCTTTCTAAGTATTGCAATGATTTTTATGCCTAAAAGATATAGTCTTAACTTTGTTGCATGTTATTCAGGGGCCCTTATAACCTGGTCCCTACCTTTTATTTTAATAGCAGCTTTGGCCATTAGCCTATATGCTTCATGCCTTCTTCCCATGCTAAAATTGTCAGATTTTGAAATACCATGCCATTTCACCTCACCATGTAAAACCATCTATAACTCTGTATCTACTTTAACTATTTGAGTTTCTTTCATACCCAACTCAAGGACAAATTCCTTTCTTGACCACTCTCCAAGGTTGATACTTCGGTCACCACTATGCCTGGAAATGCCTTCCATATATGTGTTATATACTCATTTCACCAACTAGATTTTTCTCTACTCTCAAGAGGGTAGAAAGAGACATAAAAGATTCTGGTATGGGGGGAGAGGAAACAGTTTGGCATTTCGTATACATATTGCCATCACCATAATATCCACTCAGGGTCTGCTGAATGCTGACAAGTCAGTGATGGAAGCACTTGGAAGGGAAGGAATCTCAGGGGAAGAGAACAGCAGGAGCAAAGACTCAGAAGAAGCAGCAAACTTGCAGTTGGCTGAGAATATCTCAGGGTGTTTTGTTTTTTCCTGCCTGACTAAATTAGAGGGGTTTATTTATTTATTTAAATTTAATTTTATTGTTGTTGTATTACATCCATCCCCTTTTTGCTCCCCTCTGTCCTCTGTAAAGATTTTATTCATTAAGAGAGAGGGGAATGGAGGAAGGAAGAACGGGAGAGAAACATCATTGTATGGTTGCCTTTCACCTCTCTCCAGCCATGGATCTAGCTGGAGACCTGGCTTGCAGCCTGGGTATGTGCCCTGACTAGGAATTGAACCAGCGACCCTTAGGGCTGCAGGCCAGTGTTCAGTCTACCGAGCCACACTAGCCAGGGCCTTGGAGATATTTTTAGAGAGTGGGTTAGGGAGAGAGGCACAGAGGGAGAGAGACAACAATGTATGGTTGTCTTTCATCTGCCTCCAGCTAAGGATCTGGCTGGAGACCTGGCCTGCAACCTGGTTATGTGCCCTGACTGGGGAATCAAACCAGCGACCTTTGGGTTTACAGGCCGGTGCCTTATCCACTGTGCCACCAGCCAGGTATTTGTTTTCTTAATGAAGGGGCTAATGGTGAGGAAAAGAGCCAGAATGAACAACCAAGTGACTCAGTAAGTAAAACATGAAGTGACACAGAAAAATAACCCCATGACTTCTGCCTGGGATGCTGGAATATTGGTAGCACCTTCACAGAAAATGTTTAACTTGGATTGCACATTCAGACCAGTTTTCACCATCAGATTTAAAAAAAAAATGTCTAAGAGAAAAAGCCAAGTGGTTCCTTGACAATGTCCTTGACAGCCTGAGGGCTTACACTGCCTGGTGGCAGTTCATTCAACTATAGGTTCAATCTTTAAGGGGCTTAACCCTCCAAATATGTACTTGCAATCCCTAGCACAGTGCCAAGCATGAAGCAGATATTCAGACATATTTTGCTGAGATAATTAATTAGTTACTTAGTTGGATGCACACATCAGTGATTAAATAAAGCAGAGCCCTGTGGTGGAGCTGCTCCAACCTGAAGGTAAAGCGAGTATTCCTGAGGCCCAGGTCAGGTTGCCCCAGAATACCGCACAATGGTATTGTGATGAATTTGAAGTAAAATCACCTGAGAAGCAGCAAGGGCAGGAAGAGCTCTCTCACTCTCTTCTCTCCCATGAAAAGCAGGAAATAAATCTTCCTGACGAATGCTCTCTTCGCTCCTAAAAGAATGAGAGACAACCTTATAACAAGAGTTATAAAACCAAGAGTTGAAAAACACGTATAAGTAAATATATATCTTTAAAAAAAAAAACAAAAAAGATTTCTCTTGCTTATTTTTAGAGAGAGGAAGAACAGGAGAGAAATGTCAATGTGAGAGAGAAAAGTTGATCTGTTGCCTCTCATACACCCATCTAATACAACTACTACTATTACTATTTTATTTTTAATTATTTTAAAATATTTTATTCATTTACTTCAGAGAGTGGGGAAGAAACATTGATTTATGACCCACTGAGCCACACTAATCACAACCATTTTTTAAAATATGTATATATTTTTATGTTTTCTAGCATGTTATAATCATATGTGATATACAATTTTATTTCTTGGAATTTTTTCCCCTCTCTTAACTGAAGATAAATCTTACATAGACCTAGTTAATTGGTTTCATTCTTCATTTTGGACAGAATTAATTTAAGTGAAAGGAACTAAATGACTTCCCAATATTATATGAATATCCAAAATACACTCTACTTCTCTAGGGTATAAACAAAACCAGAAGGATGCATATAGTATTATACAGGACCTTAACGGTATGTCTCTTGATTTCACTGAGGAGGTGGTATGATATTTAAGAAACAAAATTTTAAAAAGGTCAGGAGCCACTGAAATAAGAGGTAGGGTGTTGGAGTTGGAAAATAATTTAGTAGAATTTAAAAACAATATGTTTAAGGAGTGAGGTATAAAAAATTCTAAAATGGTAAGGAATAAGGAGACCAAGAGGGATCATCTATTTGCAAATGTGTGGTATGTGAACATGTTGGGAGAAAGTGTGGCTAAGTGGTGGGAAGTATTAACATCATTAAAATCTCCTTAGTTGCTTCTAGGTAGCAGCTTGAATTTAGATAATACTGTTTCTTAAGATTTGGATACAATGGCTATTTTATAGATTAAAAAAAAAAAAAGGACGTTTTGCCCTGCCTGGTGGCTCGGTGGATAAGGTGCAGGCCTGTGAACCCTAAGGTCGCAGGTTCAATTCCTCAACCTGGGCACATAACCAGGTTGTAAACCAGGTCTCCAGCCAGGTCTGCAGCTGGAGGCAGGTGAAAGGCAACCATACATTGATGTCTCTTTCCCTCTCTGCCTTTTTCCCTTCCCCCCTCTCTAAAAAATAATAAGTAAAATCTTAAAAAATAAAAATTAAAAAAAAGGAAGTTTTACATTTTGGATTCAGCTAGATTGAGGGAACTAGAATCAATAAGCATTCCTGAGTACATACTGCCACCCAGTGGAAAAATGTGTATGATGCACAAAGCATTTGCAAAAGAAAAGAGTAAAATGTTAAAGTTCTAGTCTTCAGTGAAAGCCAGTTACCATGTAATCCAAACCTGAATTACACCATTTATTTAAAGAGTAGATTTTGATACACATTTTAAAAGTATTCTTATAAATATTATCAAATGATTTCAGCAAGCAGGGAAAAGTGTTACAAGCATGCCTACACCCCATTAAATATAATAAAGCCTCTTTAATGCTAATGAATTTCCAATAAGACAGGTCAGAGATACTTAGAGCAGAAAGAGGGTTGTCAAGGTAGAACTCAGAGATTCACATCTTGACTCCCCAGAATGCCATAAGAATCTTCTGGTATTTTGTAACCAAGTCTATTTCCTGTGTTTCCTAAAAAGAATGATAGAATTCATGCAATTCGAATGACATTTAAAATCCAAGGAAAACTAGTCTGTGGCTTTATTTTTTGCTATGTCTATGCAGTATCCTCACCAAAGGTTTAACCCATCTCCCTTTGAGCACCTCCAAAGAAGGAACCCATTAACTAATATGCTTCTCCTTTGTTAGATCTGGGATTTATTTATCTAACCTTACTTATATACTAATAGGTCAGCCTATCACTGTTTTCATGAATATTAGCAGAAGACACTGAGATGCCTGAATCAGAGATAAAATATTTTACTATTCACAGTTAACAAGCAGGATGAGCATCATGTTTGAGTTAGCTTCTCTTTCACCCAAGGTCTCATGTAGACACCAAAGATGGGCATGGGTGTCTTTGTGCACACAGTAGGTTTGTGTCCTGGTTAGAGTACTGAGTAGGTTAAGAGTACTGAGTTTGGGAAATCCCTGCTTTTATGATAAGTGGTAAGAAAGTCTACCTTTTTTTTCAGAGTGGAATTTTAGCATATCCCTCCTAGTTGCTTGCTGCAAACACAACACTGATAAAGGGTCTGGACAAAAAAAAAAAAAAAAAAGCCAGGGCCTTGCTGGGCTACTTAAGGTCCATGGTGGGCTGCTTTTCCGAGCATTCATGCTAATCCAAAATCAGCCTTCTTATAATTTCCACTAATTCATTCTGTTTTTTCCCTACCCCTTCAGCATTTGTATTTCAAGCACCTGCAGTGTGCTATCCTTTACTACTGAAAGATCTTTTATCCAAACTAATGTCTAATCCCTTTAACCATTCTTCCCATGACCTTATTATTTTTTTCTCTGAACTTATTTAAGAGTTACTTCCCCAAATAGACTAAATGCTCCAATATGGTCTAATCACTTCAGGAAAGAATAGAAATACTACTTTGCTTACTCTTGAAGTATATCTCTATACGGCTACCTAAGATCCCATGAGGCTTTCTTGAAAATTCCATTAATTCCCACTGAAAAAACCTGACTTTATCATAAACTGCTATTAAGTCATATACTTAAATTCTATTTTACTGTTATTCCTGAGGATGGAAGTTCAATATACTTTTATATTAAAGGAATCACCAATCAGAGTCCATTTAGTACAATAAAAAATGTAAGAGTGTGTTCCTTCTTTTAAAATATTTGTAATTTAGCAATTCTAGCAGAAAAGTATAACTCCTTATTATCTCTTATTTTGTAAACTATGAGCCTCCTCTATATAAATGATTCTCTGTTAAAATAAATGGCATAAACTCTTGTGCTCTTGGTTTAATTAAGAATCCAACAGTCAGAGATTTTTGCTTTCTTCCCTTCTCCTCCCACACTACATGTACAAGAATAGGGATTTGACAATGTTTATCTTCTGCTTTAACAAAGAAAATGAACATGTATACATACTTTTCAAAAACAATTAAATCTTACTTTAATTATTACCACCAGGGCTATAAGTTTAAATTTTTTTTTATTTTGACTACATTTTAAACATACAAAAAAAAAAAAGTAGAGAAATAGTACAACAAACTCTCCAGGTAACCGCCACTCAGATTCAACAGTTATCAAGATTTGGTCACATTTGCATCACCTGTCCCTTTTATTATTATTACTGAAGCATTTGGTAGCAACTCACAGATAACACATTAGTTTAGCCTTATGTAGTTCAACATGGATATTTTTTCCAGAACTTCATTGTCATTAACCTCTAAAAATTAACAATAATTCCTTGATGTTATTTAATATCTAGTCCATATTCAAATATCCCCAATTATCTCAAAAACATATTTTTACAGTTGGTTTCTTCTCATTGTAATTCTAGTTAGGTCCACTTATTGCATGAAATTATAATGTCTCCTAAGTCTCTTTTAATCAGAACAGTCCTCTGTCCAACCTTTTATTTATTTATTTATTTATTTATTTTTATTTTTTAAAGATTTTATTTCATTATTTTTATAAAGAGGGGAAGGGAGAGAGGCAGAGAGGGAGAGAGATATCAATGTATGGTTGCGTTTCACCTGCCTCCAGCCACAGACCTGACTGGAGACCTGGCTTACAACCTACTTATGTGCCCAGGCTGGGGAAGCGAACCTGCGACCTTTGGGTTCGCAGGCCAGCGCCTTATCCACTGTGCTACCAGCCAGGGCCGTGTCCAACCTTTTAAAAATTCCTACCCAGTTGGCTCTAGCTAGCTCAATGGATTGGCACCGGCCTGAGAACCCAAAGCTTGCTGGTTCGATTCCCCAGTCAAGGCACATAACCAGGCTGCCAGCCAGGTCTCCAGCCAGGTCCTTAGCTGGAGGCAGATGAAAGACAAACATACATTGATGCTTCTCTCCCTTTCTTCCTCCCTCCCTGCCCTTCTCTCTGAAAATAATGACTAAAATTAAAAAAAAAAAAAAATTCTTACCAAGTTGGGAAAAGTGAATCACTTAATACCACTCTGAATTTGTGGCATCCTAAAATTAATCCTCCCTCTCCCATATTTCTTATAAAATGAGAGTTCTAGAGCTCGTTTAGATTCAGACTCAATATTTGTGGAAGGAATATTTCAAGGTGGTTCTGTGCACTTCCTATTGCAACACGTTGAGAAGCAACAATGTCTGGTTGCTTTTCTATGATTAATTCATGTTAAAGAAATATCTGTGGACCCTAATTGAGGTCTTATCTTTAAAACAATTTTTTTATTGTTGTCCTATTTTTCCCCCATTGCTGTGATCCACCAAACCCCACTCTGCTCCCAAAGTGAATCCCCACCCTGTTGTCCATGTCCATGGATCACTTATACTAGTTCCTTGACTAGGCCCTTCCAGTTTTTATCTCCCTTCTGCCCTTCCCCCATCTCCTCTGATCACTGTTAGTCTGTTTCTTTTTTCCATGCCTCTGGTTCTATTTTGCCTGTTTGTTTGTTTGTTTTGTTTTGTTCATTAGGTTATTGTATTAGATGAGATCATATGGTACTTGTCTATCACCACCTGGCTTGTTTTACTAAGCGTAATACTCTTCAGTTCCATACATGCTGTTGCAAAAGGTAGGAGTTCCTTCTTTCATTCTGCTGCATAGTATTCCATTGTGTAAATGTACCTCAGTTTTTTGATCCACTTGTCCATTGATGGGCACTTAGTCTCTTTCCAGGACTTGGCTATTGTAAATAGCTCTGCTGTGAACATAGGGGTGCATAGGTTCTTCTGAATTGGTGTTTCAGGGTTCTTTGGATAGAATCCCAACAGTGGAATTATTGGATCAAAGGCAGTTTCATTTTTAGTTTTGTTGAGCTAATTCCATACTGTTTTTCACAGTGGCTGCACCAGTCTGCATTCCCACCAACAGTGCTCTAGAGTTCCCTAATCTCCTCATTCCTGTTGGTACTTGTTGTTTGTTGATTTGTTAAAAATGTCCTGTCTGACTGGGTGTAGGATGGTATCTAATTGTGGCTTTAATTTGCATCTCTGATGGCTAGTGATGTTGAGCATCTTTTCATATGCCTGTCGGCTATCTGTATGCCCTCCTTGGAGCAGTGGCTGTTCAGGTCCTTAGACCATTTTCTAATTGGATTGTCTGTCTTATTGGTGTTAAGTTTCATGAGTTATTTATATATTTTAGAGATCAAACCTTTGTCAGAGGTATCATTGGTAAATATGTTTTCATATATGGTTAGTTCCCTTTTCATTATGCTGATATTTCCTTTAAGCAGAAACTTTTTAGTTTGATGTACTCACATTTATTTATCTTTTTACTTTATTTCCCTTGTCCTCAGAGATATATCAGTGAAAGCATTGCTGTGCAGAATAGCTGAAATTTTACTGCATGTGTTTTCCTTCCTTTGACTTGTGGCTGCTTTGTGTTGTTCCTCTAGTTATTGTAGCTGTATCACTAGGTTTTTTGAGATTCTTCTATCCTTTTTAGGTAAGCTTATATCTATATATTTTTTAATTTTATTGTTGTTATGTTACATCCATCCCCTTTTTGCTCCCCTCTGTCCCCCTCCCCACCCACCCATTTCCCCCAAAGTCAATCCTACCTGTTGTCCATGTCCATGGTTCCTTTATACTAGGTTCTTGTCTAAGTTGCTCCCCTTTCTTGCCTCTGCCTCCCCCCTCCCCCCAACCCCTTTTCCTCTGACCACTGAAGGCCTATTTCTTGTATTCATATACTTGGTTCTGTTTTGCTTGTTGTTAGTTTTGTTCATTATTGTCCCATAATGGGTGAGATCATATGATATTTGTCCTTCACTGACTGGCTTATTTCGCTAAGCATAATACTCTCCAGTTCCATCCATGTTGTTGCAAAGGGTACAAGTTCCTTCTTTCTTTCTGCTATATAGAATTCCATTGTGTAAATGTACCAAAGCTTTTTGATCCAATCATCCACTGATGGGCACTCAGGCTGTTTCCAGCACTTGGCTATTGTAAATAGTGCTGCTATGAACATAGGTGTGCATAGGTTCTTATGAATTGGTGTCTCAGGATTCTTTGGGTATAGTCCAAGTAGTGGAATTGCTGGATCAAAAGGCAGTTCCATTTTTAGTTTTTTAAGGAAACCCCCATACTGTTTTCCACAGTGGCTGCACCAGCCTACATTCCCACCAACAGTGTATGAGGGTTCCCTTTGCCCCGCATCCTTGCCAACACTTGTTGTTTGTTGATTTGCTGATGATTGCCATTCTGACAGGTGTGAGGTGGTATCTTAATGTAGTTTTAATTTGCATCTCTCTGATGACTAGTGATGTTAAGCATTCTTTCATATGCCTCTGGGCCCTTTGTATATCTTCCTCAGTGAGTTGTCTGTTCAGGTCCTTTGCCCATTTTTTAATTGGGCTGTCTGTCTCCCTGGTGTCGAGTCACATTAGTTCTTTACATATTTTGGAGGTCAGACCCTTGTCTGAGGTATCATTGGCAATTATGTTTTCCCATACAGTTGGTTCCCTTTGAATTTTGCTGATATTTTCTTTAGCTGAACAGAAACTTTTCAATTTGATATAGTCCCATTTGTTGATTCGTTCTTTTATTTTAGGTAAGCTTATATTGATATGAACTTTTCTCTCAGGGATACATAGGTTTTGGGCAATTGTGTATTCATTTCCATTTGTCTCCAGAAACTTCTTGATTTCTTCCTTGATCTCTTTGTTAATTCCTTCATTATTTAATAGCATGTTATTCAGTCTCCATGAATTTGAATGTTTTGGGTTTTTTCCTTGAGGATGGTTTCTAGTTTCAAATCATTGTAATTTTAGAAGATGCTTGATATAATTTCAATTTTCTTGAATTTGTGGAGGCTTGTTTTGTGTCCTACCATGTGGTCTATATTTGAAATTGTTTCATATGCATTTGAAAATAATGGAATCTTGCTTCTTTGGGGTGAAAAGTTCCATATATATCAATTAAGTCCATGTGATCTAGAGTGTTGTTCAATGCCACAATATCCTTGGTGTTTCTTTGTTTGGAAGATCTGTTCATTGTTGATAATGGGGTATTAAAATCCCCTACGATGAGTGTATTACTATCTATGTCCTTCTTGAAGTCCTCCAAGGTTTTCTTTATATATTTGGGTGCTCTTATGTTTACCAGGATTATGCCTTCTTGATCGATTGCTCTCTTAAGTATATGAAATGACTTTTTTTTTGTCTCTTTTTATGACCTTTCTAATGAAATCTATTTTGTCTGATGTAAGTATTGCTACCCCAGCTTTTTTTCATGTCCATTTGCTTGAAATATTATTTTCCATCCCTTCACTTTAAGTGTGTGTAGATCTATTGTTTTGAGGTGAGTCTCTTGTAGACAGCACATACATGGGGCATGTGTTCTTATCCATTCAGCTGCCCTATGTCTTCTGATTGAAACATTTAATCCATTTAACATTTAAAGTTATTATTGATAAGTGCTTACTCATTGTCAATTTCCCCCTTGGTATCTGTGTTCTTCTCTCTTTTTCTTCATCTTCTTTAATTAATTTATTTATTTATAATTTTTAAATATATTTTTATTGTTGTTATATTACATTCATCTCATTTTCCCCCTCTGCTCTCCTCTTCTGCACCCATTTTATTCCCTCCATAGTCAATCCCATAGGTTGTTTGTGTCAATAAGTTATCAATGCTAGTTCTTTGACTAAACTGTTTCCCTTCTTTGCCTCCTTCTCCCCATTCTCCATCCCCTCCCCTCTGCACACTGAAAATGTGTTCCCTGTATTCATGCCTCTGGTTCTGTTCTGTTTGCGTGTTTGTTTATTCACTAGTCTCCTGTATTAAGTGAGAACATGTAGTATTTAATTTTTGCTGCCTGGCTTATCTCACTAAGCATGATACTCTCCAGTTCCATCCATGTTATCACAAATGGCAGGAGTTCTAGAGAAAAACATCAGCAAAAAAAATGTGGATATCCTATGCAGTAAAATTGTCACTGAAATATCTCCCAAGGCAAGGGAAATAAAGGAACAAATAAACAAATGGGACTACATCAAACTAAACAGTTTCTGCTCAGCCAAAGAAAACATCAAGAAAATAAAAAAGGAATCAACCATATGGGAAAACATATTTGCCAGTGATACCTCAGACAAGGGTTTGATATCCAAAATATCTGAAGAACTAATATGACTCAACACCAGGGAAACAAGCAACCCAATTAAAAAATGGGCAAAGGACCTGAACAGACACTTCTCCAAGGAAGACATACAAAGGACCCACAGACACATAAAAGAATGTTCAACATCACTAACCATCAGAGAGATGCAAATTAAAACTACGAGATACCACCTCATACCTGTGAGAATGGCCATCATCAACAAATCAACAAACAACAAGTGCTGGCAAGGATGCAGAGAAAAGGGAACCCTGGTGCATTGCTGGTGGGAATGTAGACTGGTGCAAGCACTATGGAAGACAGTATGGAATTTCCTCTAAAAGGTAAGATAGAACTGCCTTATGACCCAGTGATTCCGCTGCTAGGATTATACCCAAAGAATCCTGAAACACCAATTCAGAAGAACCTATGCACCTCTATGATTATAGCAGTGCTATTTATAATAGCTATATTACAATAGCCACCTAAATGCCCTTCAGTGAATGGATCAAAAAACTTTGGTATATTTACATCAAATGTAATGGAATTCTATGCAGCAGAAAGAGATAACTGTTTTTCTTCATCTTCTTAAAGCAGTCCCTTTAGCATCTCTTGCAATGCTGGTTTGGTGGAGATACATTCTTTTAGCCTTCTTATGTCTGTGAAACTCCTTCTTTCACCTTCCATGTTGAGTGAAAGCCTTGGTGGATAGAGTAGGCTTTTGCTTTTTATTGCTTGGAATATTTTTTGACATTCTTTTCTGGCTTGTAGTGTTTCTGTTGAGGAATCAGCTGATAGCCTTTGTATGGCTCCCTTGTATGTTATTAGCTATTTCTATCTTGCTCCTTTTAGGATTTTCTCTTTGTCTTTGAGTTTTGAAATTTTAATTACGATATGTCTTGGAGTGGGCCTGTTTGGGTTCATCTTCACTGGAACCCTCTGTGCTTTCTGGACTTGCACAACTTTTTCTCTCATCAAAGCAGGAAAGTTTTCGTTTTTTCACACCAAGATGGTGGAGGAGTAAGGGGAGCTACACCAATCTCCTCCCAGGTCACATCTGAAATTATTTTTTGAAGAATAAGTCAGCTGGAATTACCAACAGAACACCAGCTGGAAAGAAGTCCTATAACCACGGACAGCACAGAAGAAGCTACTTCATTACAATGTGATTGGTAGGAATCTCAGACACGTGAAAGGGCTGGCTGGGCCCCCACTGGAGGCAGCAGCCAAAGGGACGGAGCTGGAGGCTCCACCTGAGAAGGGTGGGTTCTGGTCCCCCAGCTGGGTGTCCCAGCTACAGCAACACAGTGTAGAGTAGAGCAGCATCCAGCTGAGAAGGGTGGAAAGCCATGGAGTTTGCTGGCCTGGGAGAGTGCTAGAGACAGAGAACTATGAGGGTGAATACAGTGGAAATACATTGGCACCCATCTTCCCTGGGCTCCAGCAGAGAGAGGGCAGAGAGGACTGGAGACACATGGGGAGAGTTTGTGGTGGTGCTTGGAGGAGAGAAGTGGGAAAGTGGCTATGGGGATCCTGGTGCTAACTCATCGCCCCCACCTCAGGCAGACTGCGCTACACACAGCTGCTTCTGTCTGAGGGTCTCTATAGCCCTGCCTACTGGAAGCAATCTTCCACACCTAGCGGTGCCTGAGCCTGGTGCCTGATCACAATTCTCTGATTTACATCTAAATAAACCTCTCCCGCCCTGTCCTGTCTGAGCACAGATATAATAGTTGGCACCCAAAGAGGTATCTCTTGGCCAGCAATGCCTGGGCCTGGCAACTGATTACTGGGTCAGTCAGTCACCCCGGCACAGTGGTGTGTGAGCCTGGTGGCTGATCGTGGATTCATTGCTTTGCAACTGAGTCAATCCTTCTCTCTCAGCAGAGCCTGGGCCTGGCGGCTGATTACAAACTCTCTGACTTACAGCTGAGTCAGACAGCCAGCCCCACACAGTGGCAAGTGAGCCTGGTAGCTGATCATGGATTCACTGTTTCACAACTGAGTTGGTTTGTCCCGCCCACTGGCCTCTGGGCCTTGTGGCTGATCACAAATTCATTGGATTACAATGGAAACTTTCAGTCTAGCCCAGTGGCCCCTTAGCCTGGCAGTAGATCACAGATTCATTGGATTGCAATAGAATCTTACAGCCAAGCCCAGCAACACCTGAGCCTGGTGGCCAATCATAGATTCATTGGATTACAGTTGTGCCTTGCTGTCTAACCCAGTGGCTCCTGAGCCTGGTGGCTGATCACAGATTCATTGATTTACATCTGAATCCGTCCCACCAGGCTGCATCTGAGCTGGTGGCTGATCCATTGGATTACAGTTGAACCTCTCTGTCTACCCCAGCTGGGCCAGAGTTTGGTAGCTGATTTATTGACTTACAACTGAATCCATCTGTCACCCCAAGCAGCATCTGAGCTTGGTGGTGGATTACAGATTGACAGGATTACAACTAAACCAATCCTTCCAGCCTAGCAGTTCCTTAGCCTGGCAGCTGGTCATAGGCTGATTGGATTACAATGAAACCTAAAAATGGGGAGAAAAAGAAACAGCCCATCACCAAAAGGAAAGGAGGAATCCCCAGAAAGATCACTAAATGAAACAGAGGCAAGCGAACTATCAGATATGGAATTCAAAATAGTGATGATGAGAAGCTCAATGAGCTTAACAGGCTCAAAGAAAACTACAAACAACTCCAGGGGAACTACAAAGAACTCCAGGGAAGCTACAAGGAACTTACTGAGAACTACACCAGCATTAAAAAGAACATAGAAACCATCGGTAACAGCCAGGAGGAAATGAAGAATACAATTTCTGAATTGAAGAATACAGTAGAAGGAATCAACAGCAGGCTCGAGGAAGCAGAGGATCAGATGAGTGAGCAGGAAGACAACGTAAAAAACTATTCCAAACAGTGCAACAGAATGAAAAGAGACTGAACAAGAATGAAGAGGTTTTAAGAGAGCTGCAGGACAACATGAAATGCAATAATATCTGTATCATAGGGATATCAGAAAGAGAAGATAAACAAGGAATTGAAAACCTGTTCAAAAAAGTAATGATAGAAAATTTCCCTAACATGATGAGTGAAAATGTTACTCAAGTTCAGGAAGCAGAGAGGGTCCCAATGAAGATGAATCCAAACAGACCCACTCCAAGACACATTATAATTAACATGGCAAATTTCAAAGATAAAGAAAGAATCCTAAAAGCATCAAGAAAGAAACAGCAAGTAAAATATAAGGGGGCTCTGATAAGGTTATCAAATGATTACTCAACAAAAACAATACAAGCCAGAAGGGAATGGCAAAAAAATATTCCAAGGAATGGGAAACAAAGGCCTGAAACCAAGAATACTCTACCCAGCAAGGCTCTCATTCAAAATGGAAGGAGAAATAAGGAGTTTCCCAGACAAAAGAAGACTAAAAGAATATATCTCTACCAAACCAGTATTGCAAGAAATGCTAAAGGGTCTACTTTAAAAAAAAAAAAAAAAAAAAAAAAAAAAAAAAAAAAAAAAAAAAAAAAAAAAAAAAAAAAAAAAAAAAAAAAAAAAAAAAAAAAAAAAAAAAAAAAAAAAAAAAAAAAAAAAAAAAAAAAAAAAAAAAAAAAAAAAAAAAAAAAAAAAAAAAAAAAAAAAAAAAAAAAAAAAAAAAAAAAAAAAAATTGAAGAAACAGAGAGAGACAGAGAGGAACACAGATACAAAGTGGAAAAATGGCAATAAATAAGTATCAATCAATAATAACCTTAAATGTAGATGGATTAAATCAAAAGACATAGGGTAGCTGAAGGGATAAGAAAACATGACTCGCATATATGCTGTCTTCAAGAGACCCACCTCAGAACAAAAGATTGACACAAACGGAAAGTGAAGGGATGGAAAAATATATATCAAGCAAATGGACATGAAAAAAAAAAGGCTGGAGTAGCAATACTTATTTCAGACAAAATAGATTTTACAATGAAGTCCATAAAAAGAGACAAAGAAGGACATTTCATAATACTTTAGGGAAAAATCCATCAAGAAGATATAAGTCTGGTAAACATATATTCACCCAACATAGCAGCTCTCAAATATATAAGGAAAATCTTGGAGGACTGCAAGGATATAGGCAACAACTCACTAATAGGGGATTTTAATACCCATTATCAACAACAGACAGATCTTCCAAACAAACAAACAAACAAAAAAACACCAAGAATATTGTGGCATTGAACAACACTCTAGAGGAAATGGACCTAACTGATATATACAGAACCTTTCACCCCAAAGAAGCAAAATACACCTTCTTTTCAAATGTACAGGGAACATTATCAAAGATAGACCACATGATAAGTCACAAGCCAAGCCTCCATAAATACAGGAAAATTGAAATCATACCAAGCATCTTCTCAGATCACAATGGATTGAAACGAGAAACCAACCTCAAGGGAAAAAAACAGAAACACTCTAACTCATGGAGACTGAATAACATGCTTTTAAGTAAGGAATGGGTTAACAATGAGATCAAAGATGAAATCAAAAAGTTTCTGGAAACAAATGACAATGAATACACAACATTCCAAAACCTATGGGACACAGCAAAGGCAGTCCTCAGAGGGAAATTTACAGCAATATAGGCCTACCTAAAAAAGTCAGAAGAAGGTTATATGAACAACATAACCATAAAGCTGCAAGAACTAGAGGAGCAAAAACAAACAAAGCCCAGAGCAAGTAGAAGGAAGGAAATCATCATGATGAGAGCAGAACTAAATAGCTTAGAGACTCAAACTACAAGTCAAAGAATTAATAAGTCCAAGAAAAAATAAACAAAATTGACAAGCCTTTATCCAGATTCATCAAGAAAAAGAGGCATTTCAAGATGGCGACAGAGTAGAGAGCAGTGCTGATGGTGTTCTCGAGTACCAAAGCAGCTAGAGGACAGGATAAGGAGCGTGAGACGTCTTCAGGACCCTAGGGATTGGAATGGGCAGCATCTGGACACAGGGGAGCAGAGCCCAGAGGTGGAGGAGGCCAGCAGGACAGTAGGTGAGGCATTCCCGACAGACCGGCCGGCGGGCCGCGGTCGGCTCTGGGCAGGGGTGGCTCTGCCCAGAGGGGCGCTTTTGACTGGGGCCAGTTCCGGGCTCGCTGATGACTGGAAGTCTCAACAGTGAAGTGCGGGCAGCGAGGGCGAACGCCGTAGGGAACCCGGAATTGAACTCTTGCAGGGGAGGGACTGTGAGAGACTCACCCCGGCAACAGGGAGAGGAGGCTCTGGGCAGGGCTAGAGGAGGAGGAGAAGAGTCCTGCGGGAAGCGGGAGCGGGGGGGGGGGGG